>BQNB010050228.1:0-41615 GCA_026074375.1 Tanacetum coccineum | reverse complement strand
TACTTTCAGCAACCAATTTAGTATCTAGGTTTTAAAAACTTTGAACAAATTTTAAGTGTTAGAAGTTTTATAAACCTTCTGCTCTGATACCACTTGTTATTCCCTCTTAGTTAGTGAACAATAACTACAAAGTTATCATTTATTAACTCATGGCATATAAGTAATGTATTTGTTCTTTGAAAAGGTTTTGTGTAAGTAAAGATAAACAATAAGTAAAAGACACAAAAATAACTTTTCAACGTTTAACTCTTTTTATTAAGAATTATACCTCATTGTATGCGAAACTATAATGGGAATTGAATGACAATGTGTGAGTGTGTGATCTCCTCACTAACAACTTTGCATAAACCTAAAGTGTTATGCAAAGCTGGCTACTATGCTAACCAACTGAACTCACTCAGGGACTTAGTAGATTTGGAGCAGTGGGTATTTGTGAAAGATACAACTTTGAATGCACAAACTTTACCTACTCTTTTACAAGACGTTTTCTATTTATACTACTTAGGTAGGGTCATACTCACATGGGTGATAAGTGCGTGTCCCAATGCTGATAAGCCAGTACATATTGTACACCTTTGTCTCTATTACATTTCTATTCTAAGTATGGGACAAACACACTTGCTAAGGCCAGTGCTGACACTGACCTTGTCTTCATACCTTATTCAGGATAGTTTGACTTCAGGTGGATAAGAGCTTGGACTTATCCATTTCAAACTATCCCGCCTATTCTCAGTCTCTTGTCTTTAGGGTCTTTAGTTGTTGGAGATCGTATGGGGTTCAGTGAGTCTATTGCCACAACTCAGTGAACCCATCACCTTCTTCTTTGGCTCAGGCTTCATTCACTGAGTACCGCCTCACTGAATGCTAGAGTCTTTCTTATAGACTCAGGCCGAGCATCCTGAAGGTAACTCACTAAGGGATTGTTCACTCAGTGACCTTGAAATGTTAAAGGTTATTAACACTTAAATTATTTTGTATTCAAATCCTAAGTGAAAGATCATTAGGCACTGAATGGGCCTAACAATCTCTCCCTATTTGGATATAAATAAGCCTAAGTGTTTTTCAGTGTGAGTGAGTAAATACAGCTTCTTCTCACACTGAGTCTAGAAAGAAAGTAATGGATACTTGTAACTTAAAAGTACTTCATTGATCGGGGATTACATTTCCTACCAATCTACCAATCTATACAAAAGATAAAAACAATATTACAAATAGTACTTAGTCTAACTAGTAACCACTGATTCCAACTTTTACTTTCTTAGACTAGGAGTTTCCACTTCGTCAAGGTGCTTGGCTATCAGCTTTCTTAACTTCAAGCAGAACCTTGTGTTCTTAAGGGTGGTAATGTTTGAAGCCATCACAAGATATGTCAACAGGATATCAACTCCAACTTTATTGATGTCGCTCATTCTTTAGAATGCCTAGTTGCCAAAGACATCAATAAAGAACATCCCATATTCTGGTTTTTCAATTACCATGTTGTTTACAAAGGGAACACCTTCAGGGAGACTGCGATTGCACTCCAGCCTAAGGACTTTGATATCAGGCTCCAACTCTATATGCTTTCTCTTTCTTTCTGAGGATTGAGATGGAGCTTGTTTAGGGGCAGGAAGAGCTGATTGAATTCCAAGCTCTTCAGGTATTTTCCTCTGCCTCTAATACCTTTTCCAATGAAAACATTTTAGTTTACTCACTATTAAGTTTGTTTTTTTATTTCAATGATTGGACCCAATTCATCTAGCTCAGTAACTCCAAAATCTGCAAACTTGAAGGGATTGTGCACTTGAAATTTCTTCTGTCATGTAGCTCAATAGGATAGTGATACAAGCAGTGTTTTGAGATAGGGTGAATTATTGACATATGATATATTTTCAGTCTGAGTTTGCTTGATTTGGTCTATATATACTGCACAAGACTTTTCTTATCCTGAGCTTCCACTACATTCTTGTCCTTCTCAGTGTGTTACCTCCTTGTGGAACTTGATGTCACATCTTAATTCTCTTAGGACTCTGCTCAACCACCTTTAACACTTAAGAACAATCTTTGCTCAATTCCAACTTTTTCAATCTTCTTCATGAACATAACTTGATTATCTCAGACTTTGTCATAATGCCAGAAACCTAGCTTCCTCAGCCTTTTTCCTTGATATCATTATTCTTGTCCCTAAGTAGCTTGAATTTCATCATGTAAGTTGATATATTTTCCCATGAATGTCATAGGGAACTCTAATAGGTTCATCAGGATCTTGACGAACTTCTTTGATGCAAGCACAAGTTTCTTTAAAGAAGGTTCAAGTTGTTCCTTAGTATCAATGCCCTTTCCTTATCTTTGAGTGACTTGAGGTTCAAGTGGTGTTATATCAATAACTAGACAGTAGGTTGAGGAATTAAATTTTTAAGGATGGTGTCAGTGAGTAGAGGTCTTGATGAGGATTCAATCAATGCAACTTTAGGATTGGGTCTTGTGATTGGTTTGACAGTTGATATTGGAACTGCTCTTGTTGGTCTTTCAGGCTCTTGTTCCATTGGTGTTTCAGATGCTTCATCTTCAGGCTTCTTAGTTGTAGTGACAATTTGCATTGGCTCCCCCTCAGTGTAAGAGGGAGGTTTTTGCCACACAATAACCTGCTTCTCTAAATTCTCCCACCAGATGCACGGACTTTAGGCTGTAGAGCTGTTGGAATAGAAGCATTGTCTAAGGGGGTAGAGGAAGACATTCCTTTAAATACTTGTAGCATCTTAGTGACAATCCCTTTGATTGAAGAGATGTCAGATTGCATAGTGACTTGGGTGTTTTCAATGTTGGAGATTCTTTGATGAAGGCTTGGAAAATTTATTGTTTGCAGGCTGTTTGAAATTTCAGTGAGCCTGGAAGAGTTTTGAATATAGCCTTCAGCTGCTTGTAGGAGTCTTTGGTTGAATTCAGGATCTTCTTTTAATGACTTAGAGATGCTTGCACACTGAGTACTTAATGTGTTGAGAGTAGACTGGAACCCTTCCAGCTTGGTGAGAAGCTTTAGTAGTTTGGCATTGTTAATAATCTCAGTGAGACCTAAAAGGTTACCGAAAGTGGTATTATAAGATTGATCTATCTTTTTCATTTCTTTCTTGAGAGCAGAGTCAGCCTTAAGAGTTTCAGAGACTCTATTTAGAGCCTTTAACAGTTTAGCTCTCTCATCAATGCTAGCCTTGCAGATATTGTCAAGGGTCTTCATGGTTTCTTTTACAAGCTTGGCAGTTTGATCCTTATGATCAACATTTTCATCATAATATTCTTCAACATAAGCCTTAAGGTCAGCATAAGAGGCAGCAGCTTCTTCATGCTTGTCCCAATAGTCAGCTGAGATTCGATCATAGATTGCCCGAGAAAGTTTTTGAAGACACTTTACCAATTGTCTCTCAGTGAGTGGCAAGATGTTGTCATATTTCTTGAGAACAACAGGGCAAGAGGAGTTAAAGTCTGATTCTAGCCTCCAACACATCATCTTCATCACTTTCTTGAACCATTTCATCATCAGAGAGTAGTAAAGCTTGGACATCAGCAAAAGTTGTAAGTTGCAAGGTTTCAGAATCCGACTCCACTTCAGAAGAAGTCTTGCCTTTGTTTTTGGTCAGGGACCGATAGTAGACTGGGTTTTATCCACCTGGTACTTAGGACCAGTCCCTGAGAGATCAGTAACATGATTGGTTAGTGGCTCCATATCAGCGGGTGGTTTGAATCCCTCTAAGTCTTTGTCCCTACGTGGCCTTTCAGGTAACGACATGGTTTTAACCGTACCTTCATCAGAAGCCGTGGAAGGCAATCCTTATCAACAGGCTGAGCGTTTTTCCATGAGTCTTTAGGATCAGTAGTTGTATTCTCAGGAAAAGGTTATGATTTATGAATGCCCTTATCAAGTGAAGTGGAAGGCAATCCCGTACCAGCGAGTTGTATGTTTCTCTCTAGATCTTGAGGATCAAGTATGTTACTCGAGGAGACTAAGTAAGATTGCTTAGAACCCTCCATTAGCCCAGTAGGTAGTGTTACTTGGGTCTCAATGGGTGTCTTTTTGGACTTAGGATTTTGTCTCTTCTTAGAGAGTGCTCCTGAAGCCTCATGGCCCTGTGACTTGGGTAAGGTAGGAGTCACAGTATGTGACTTCACTTTCTTTTTCTTTCCAGAGAAAGGAAGTGGAGACATTGAGTCCTTCTGATTGTTCATAGCAATCATAGGGGCTGTCAATTCAATTTCAGTGACTTTGAATGGGTCCTTTGAAAAGTTTGAGTTGCTCGGGATGTTAAGAAGACTCCTAAATTTTTTATCCTAAGTGTATTGAGCACCCAATAACACTTCTAAAGCACATGAAATAAATATAGGGTAAGAAACATATTCTTGCCTAGACTTACCTATAAGCTTGGTTACGAGATCATTGTAAATGATCTCCCCAAAGTCAACCTTTGTCCTAGTTATGAGACAATAGGCTATCATCTGCTGAATAGAATTGATTTGTTCATTGGATGAGTAATTCCCGCCGAGAACTTGAATCATAAATGTGAACAAAATTCTCCAAGACATATGAAAGGAGTTTTTCAGGACAGGAGTCTTGTCCAAGTAACTTGGATTAGTTACAATTTTGGCCAGTTCAGCCTTAACAGCCTAAGGAGAGGGATGAGCAACATACTTACCATTGTTGTAATCAAGACCAGTGGATGTAGTGAAGGTTTTAAAGTCTAGGGTCAATGGATTCTTTCCATTAATCACTGAGAACTTGATTAGATACTCTTTGAGTGGACGAGACTGAGTCTCATCAGCAGGTGGGTTTGTTTCATAGGAAATTACCATGCACCAGAACTCCTAGAGGAAGTTTTGGTAAAGGACTAAGGGACATTTTGTAAAGGCCTTTTTTAGTAGGCAGTTCATTAAGGACTTGCAAATTAGCTTGTAAGCTAGGACATTTTGTGGAAAGTTTAAATTTCCCACAACATTGTTAGTTTGAAAAACAAAGGATTCCACAATTAAGTTACCACATTGAGGGGCATACTCAATTGTTTGGTTTGCTGCCATTTTTTTATTTTGGTTTTGAAAAGGACAATGGCAATATATCAAACACCAAATGGTCACAAGTTGAATCCAACTTTGATCGCTGTCATGAAATGCTTGATATGCTATCAAGGTTGTAGGAATGCTGAGATGGATACCTTAGATATACAACTTTGACCAAGAAAAACGGTTGATGAAAGTTATTACCCAGAAAATCTTGAAGAACACACACTTTGTGCTTTGAGAGCAAATTTTTGCAGAGTTTAATTGCTTTTGAAAATTTGTGTGTGTTGCTACTTTGGTTGGGGGTATTTATAGGTGAATGTGTGAAAATATTTTGATATTTAAAATTTTCATTTTAAGAAAAAGTTAAAAACGGTTTGGTAACCCCATTTAATGCTGCCATCTCACTTGCACCATCCCTTTCATATCGACAACTGTTTTGCCGTTTCTTTGTCATGCACTTTTTCCAGTCATGACGTATGGATAACGGTCAAAAATTCGTTTGACAAGACATATTGGGAAGGGATTGGTTTAGTGGGAGTGCACATTAAATGCATGGTTGGGTATTTGAGTGATATATAGGAGAAGTGGGGGCCCATGACTGTTGGATGACAGTTAGATAAGGAATATTTGTTACTTATTTAATGTGTTCAGTCAATAACCTAGGATATTAAGTAGCTAAAGACTTTGAGCATTTAGTTACTTCATTTAATGTGTCCCTTAGTGTCATGGAGTTCATATATGTTTCAGTGAGAAGGTATCAGGGAGAGAAGAATATACATCATACTGAACACGTTTGATCAGGGAGAGTGATCAATCAATGTTTAGCATGCCTAACTCTGCTTTCAGTCTTGTGAAAGTAGGTTCATCAAGAGGTTTAGTGAATATATCAGCTAGCTGATATTCAGTGGAATGAAGTGTAATTTAATGTCTCCCTTAAGGATATGATCCCTGATGAAATGATACCTTATATCAACATGCTTGGTTCTTGAGTGAAGGACAGGGTTGTTGGATATAGAAATGGCACTTGTATTGTCACAAAAGATGGGTACCACCTTGTAGTGGATGTCATAGTCACTGAGTTAACTTTTCATCCATAAAATATTTGCACAACACCCAGCAGCAGCAACATATTCAGCCTCAGCTGAGGACATGGCCACTGACTACTGTTTCTTAGCACTCCAACAAACCAAATTCCCTCCAAGGATTTGACAGGCACCTGAGGTGCTTTTTGTATCCATGTTACAACCAACATAGTCTGAGTCTGAGTATCCCTTAAGATCAAATCCTGAGCATTTTGGATAATACAAACCAAGGGATGGGTACCTTTCAAATACCTGAAGATTCTTTTCACAACAATAAGATGTGATTCTTTTGGACTGGACTGATATTGTGCACATAAGATTGTGGAAAGTTTATAACTGTTTGAAAAGTTTATAACTTGTTGAGCCAAATATGATGTCATCTACATACACTTGGATAAGGAAGACGTCTCCTTTTGATTTACAGATAAACAATGTGTTATCTATTCTTCCCATGACAAACTTATTTTTTATAAGGAAAGTAGATAGAGTTTCATACCATGCCCTTGGTGCTTGTTTCAGTCCATAAAAGGCTTTGTCAAGCTTGCAGACATAGTCAGGAAACTCACTACTTTCAAAGCCAGGAGGTTATTTAACATAAACTTCTTCTTTTAGTTTTCCATTTAGGAAGGCACTTTTGACATCCATTTGGAAAACTATGAAGTTCATGTAGGTTGCAAAAGCAACGAATATCCTGATGGCTTCCATCCTTGCCACTGGTGCAAAGGTTTCATCATAGTCAATTCCTTCTTCCTAACTATATCCTTATGCAACTAGTATTGCTTTGTTCTTGATGGTAATTCCATGTTCATCTTTCTTATTCTTGAATACCCATTTGGAGCCTATGGCTATTTTACCATGAGGGAGTGGAACAAGAGTCCATACTTTGTTTTTATAGAATTGGTTTAGCTCTTCTTGCATTGCATCAACCCATCCTGGATGCTTTAGTGCCTCAGACACCTTTTTAGGTTCTATCTGAGAGAGAAAGCAAATAGACATTCATTTGCCGAGGCAGCTATAAGTTTGCCAGCCATACTTCTTGTAAGCATACCTTCACCAGGATATCCAATGATGTTTACAAGTTTAATATGTTGATTTTGTGACCATCTATCCTAAGCAGCATGATATGAACTTGTTGATGCATGCTGAGACTAAAGAGTTTCAGGAACTAAAGATTCAGTGATCTGGACTGAGGTTTCAGTATTGTTCTCTGAGGATTATTCAGTGGATTGATGATTGATTTGTTCATTTTGAACAACCTGTTCTTGTGTCCCTTTAGTGTTCTCTTGGTCAAGAATACCTTCAACAACCTCAGTGTGAGGTGTATCTTGCTCATTTTAAGTGATCACTTCAGGGACATGTTTTTCTTAGGTAAGTTCAGTGAGTGAACGACTATGTGGAATGATGTAGAATGAAATATCAAAATTTGATTGATATTGTCTAGATGGGTCATCTTCCTAAAGAAATTCACCAGGAGGATATCTAGAGGAATCATCTATTCCAATTTCATCTACTGAGGTATTTGTGAACCTGATGGCTTCTATACTCTCATCAAAGGTTACATGATAGGTCTCCTCAATTTGTTGTCTTCGAGTTTTGAAGACCCTAAATGCTTTGGAGTTAAATGAGTATCATAGGAAATATCCATCATCAGTCTTTGCATCAAATTTGCCTAGATGATCCTTGTGATTATGAATAAACACAGGACATTCAAACACATGAAAGTAGCTAATATCATGAATCCTTTCTCTAAATATCTCGTAAGGAGTTCTATCATGTCTTTTGACAATTATTGATCTATTCTGAGTGTAGCAGGCAATCCTGTCTGCTTCAGTCCAGAAGTTTTTTGAGAGTATTGAGCCATTAAGCATTGTTCTTGCATCTTCAATGAGAGTTCTATTCTTCCTTTCAGCTACACCATTTTGTTTAGGTGTATAGGGAGAAGTGAAGTTCTGAGAAATTCCTTTCTCATCACAAAAGATCTCAAGTTCAAAGTTTCTAAACTCAGTCCCATTATCAGTTCTGATTTGTTTAACTTTTACATCATTTTGGTTTTCAACCATCCTGATAAAAGACATTATCATTTCAGCTGCCTGACTCTTCTTCTTTAGAAAATATACCCATGTGTACCTTGAGTACTCATCAACAATGACTAGTGTATATTTTTCATGGTTTACTGACATTGGACTGACAGGTCCAGACGCAGGCATTTCCTGATTGAGAAGTTTTGAAATAGGCTCTCTTGTGTTTTCCTTTTCACATGCTGAGCATGGTTTATTCTTTGAATAAACAAGTGAAGGAAGGTAAAGAACCTTGTTTTGTTTAGCAAGTTTATTAATACAAATAATGCCTAAAAACATTATTTATATTTTTTGACTCCTCTATGTTTTGAAGATGACAAATTATAAAAACATTCACGATAAAAATAAACATTTACATGTTATTAATTGTAAACTTCCATTTCGACATAAATCACTTAAGGTGTGGATAAACAAATCATTAAACATGATTAGTGATCAAGAAAATAAACTTTCTTCTTAATCATCACATTTCTACAAAACTATTTTTTGCAAAAATAAAAACATACAAAATATTTTTATAAATAAAAATAATGTTTTATTTAAATATAAAAGTTTGAATCTGGTTTTTCCCCCAAAACAGAAAACACTACACTAGTTTCAGCCTTCCTCACAAAAAGACAAAAATTGGAGCGTCAGTCTAGTGGCGCCCCCCTAAGTGGCTAGGAGGCCCCCAGATATATCTGGGACCGCCAGGACCGCCGCCAGGAGACGTTAGATTCTCCTGGCTATAAATACTGCACTCCTTCCTGCAGAATATCACACCTCTTTGCACGAATTTTTCAGTTATCTTTCTCTCTCTAAAAACCTTCTTTCTCTCACTAAATCTCTTGATCACTAACATTGTCTAATCTTGTTTCAAGTGATCCAATCTCATCTTCCACCTTCTATTCTTCTTCTATCAAGTGCAAAAGAAGAACACTCGTATTCGCCAAGAAACGAAGTGTTGTATATTAGTGATTTCTCCTCTCTTCTTCTAAGATCCAAATCTCTATTTTGATTATCTTGTGTGATTGTGTAAATCGGATAGTGTGTAAATCCGATAGTGTAAATCTTGTGATTAGGTAGTGTTTATGAAGTGGTAGCTTGGTTCTAGCTAAGATTAGGACTCGACATTTAGCTTAGTGTCGGAAAACAACGTAAGCGACGTGTAAACGGTTTTCTCCGCCTAAAAGGAGCTTGTTGACATAGTGAAATCTCGAGTCGGATACTCGGGGAGAGGAGTAGGGTGAAGAAGAGCTTCGTAGCCGAACCACTATAAATCTGGGTGTCTTGGTTTGATCGTTCTTTACCTTATCTCTTTATATTGCTTGTGTTTCTCATTTATTGTTTGTATTATTGTTACTAGATAGTTATATTGATTGGTTTATATTGTTGATTGATTGAGCATATACTTGAATCTAACAATTTTAGAAGTAAAATTTTAAAACGTCAATTAACCTGTAAACTATTCACCCCCTTCTAGTTTCCACAATTGGTATCAGAAGCCGAGGTCACTCATGATTTTAAAAATATACTGTATTTTAATGCTTGGATCGATCTATGGATTCCGAAAAATATCTAGAAGGGCTATCCATGCAAAGACCACCACTCTTTGAAAGTGATAGTTCTATTTATTGGAAAAATAGATTCAAAACATATGTTAAATCAAAAGATCTTGATCTTTGGCATGTTATTACCAAAGGTGATTTTCAACCTATTGAACAAAATCCGGAAACCAAACTAGATGAGGTTATTCCTTTTGAAAAACAAAGTGATGATATTAAAAAGAGGCTTGCGAAAAATAACGAAGCCAAAATGGTTCTTTACAACGCTTTGCCTGGAAAAGAATATGAAAGAATTTTCATGTGTAATACAGCAAAAGAAATTTGGAAAACTTTGTTAATCACCCATAAAGGTAATAGCCAAGTCAAAGATAACAAGATTGACCTTTTGGTACAACAATACGAACAATTCATCATTTCCGAAGATGAATCTATAAATAGTGCTTTTGATAGGTTTAATACTATTATTCAAGAGAAGAGGTAGATTCGTAAGACAACCATGAAACGACAAAAAGACGTTCCAAAGAAGTCGAGACGACAAGAACGGCAAAGCGAAAGAAAGTGATTTAGATGCGAAGACCCAAACCATCTTATTAGAGAATGTCTAAAACCCACGAAAGCAAGACCAAAGAGCAATCGTCAGAGTTCATGAGTGAAGCGGTGAAGAAGCGAATGTTAACAATAAGATATTCCCTAACACGAGATAATGAACCGAGTCGGGAGGATAGGAAATGAAAGTAAGCCATTTATAGAGAGATCAAAGGAAAGAGTGTGTGTGTTTCAGAGAAGAAACACCTACACACTATGAGACAAATGTTTATCTCACCCCTCCATGTGAAGTATGGATGGGTATTTATAGTCCTAGTGACGACCTAACTATTGGTAACTTGTTCATTATTAGTCCCCTACTGTTACACTATAACTAAAATATTGTAATTCCAGATATTTCACCATAATTTAAAGGCTAAAAATCCTTCCCCAATATGTGACAACGGAATTAACTTACAATGTTCCATCATGTACAAATACAACACAATAAAGTCTTCCAACTAAAGATGTTCTTCGTTTTCTCCTTGCTTGAAACTTATACCCACTTAGATCTTTAGTGTTAGGAATAAATCTTCAAAAGACTTTATACTGCCAAGGTATAACTAAATAATACTAATTCAGTTAGTGACTGCTAGTACAAACTTAGTACGGCTGGTGTTAGTTAATACCTGCTAGGAAAAGAGTATACTACTGAATGGTCAAAGCTTCTGACAATGAGATAAAGTAAGCATGGAGAGTATAATTAGGATGCTGGTAACCGATCCTAAAATATAGTAGTTTTATCTTGTAAAGGACTCTTGTGTTCTATAAAAGAGATTCCTAGGTTTTAGATATATAACACACTTAGACTAATACTTCTAGATATAGATTGTGATAGCATCAAGGTAGTAACCCCAGTAATACAAGAGTACTCGTAATATTATTCTAATAATATTTGAAGCAGTTTGTATATTACTTCATTGTCATTGTTGGTTTGGGAGTCATTACTGTTCTATTGATAAACACCCTCTACGTACAAAGTGTAGATTCCCGCATACACTGTTGGTATACATACATAAGTCTCAATCTTGTTATTTTTTGGATCAAAACAAGTTCAAAACTCTTAGTGTCTCACAGATGTGTGACAAAAAAACTATGTTCCTTTTTACTGATTCTTAAATGTCTTGTTCTATCTCCTAATTTAAGTTGCCTGATAATTAGATACTTCTTAAAATCTAGACAGATAACATTACAGTTTTGAATATAAAAAACATAGTTCCAAAAGATGGATTAACTTGACAGTTTGCAAAGGCTACTCTGAGGATCAATGCTATGGCATAGAAGGCTTGTCATGTAAATTTTTAGAAAATAAATAAACTTGTCAAAGAAATCTTATAGAATTTGCCTAAAAAGATTTTGAGAAGACAAACTTGTGTTGCCTTTCCTTTAAAGGCAAGCAACACAGAGCCTCTTGTAAGACCAAGGCCTTTAGTCTTACTAAGCCATTGTTTATGCTGCATATGGATCTTTTTGGTTAAACTTTTGTTAGTAGTTTAATGCATAAAAAGTACTGCTTAGTAGTCCACTTATGATTAATAGATTTCATAGTTTTTCTTTTAACCACTAAGGATGAATCAAGTGAGATCCTTAAAAACTTATCAAGAGTAAAAACCTAGTGGATAGAAATTCAAATAATCTGAAGTGATAATGGGACAAGAGTTTTAAAATAAGGTGATGGATTGATATTCTGTAGGGAGAAAGGTATTCCAAAAGAATATAGTGTAGCCTATACACTTCAGCAAAATGTGTGTTAGAAGAAAGGAAGAATAGGACACTCATTGAGGCTGCTAGAACAATGTTAGCTGACTCTAAGTTACCTACAACATTTTGGGCAGAAGCAGTTTCTACTGCTTGCTATGTACATAATAGGGTCTTAATAGTCAAGCCTCATAACAAGACTCCTTATGATTCACTTTAGAGGATTAAACAGCTATAAGCCTTTAATGAACCATTTGGATGTCATGTACTATTCTCAATACCTTAGATTAAGTTGGGCAAGTTTGATGGAAACATGATGAAGGATTTCTTTGTTGATTAAGTTGCAAAGCTTTTAGTGTATACAACATTAGAAACCAGAAAAGTTCAGAAAACTTGCATATAGGAATTTTCTTAGAGAAAATCCTATTATAGAAGAAATGTTTCAAAGTGCTGTTGATCTTGATTCTCTAACCCAATCATGAATTATGTTCCAGTGGATTTGCAGGGACTTTTTCTAATGATTTTTGTAGGTATACAAGGAGTTTCCGAGTCTAAAGCACATCTTCTCAACAACATCAAAATGGTTGCAATGGCCAATTGAAGGATGCTTCATATTTTGGTGATGCTTCACCAAATATTGTTGATGATGCTCAAATAGTAGGATAAAGATGATTTTAACATGATGAAAGATGATGCTACAAAGAGTCTCATGAAGGAGCAATCTTCAGATAATGGTACTGCTTGATCACAAGTTAATACTGCCAGACCAAAGTAATACTAGGATGTAGAGAAGTTAGTACGGCTCTCCCTAATTAATACGGCACCTACCTGAAGACTTGGTAGGACCTAGTTCTGCATCTGAAGACTCACATATGGAGGACCAAGAAATTGAATTGGGGAACATTCCTCAATCTTATGAAGTCCCTACAACTCCTCACATAAGAATTCACAAAGATCCACCCAATTGAGCATGTGATTGGTGATGTGCAGTCGTCTAGTGTCAGACAGAAGGAGGAAACTTCTTACTCCTGAAAAAGGAATTTCTTAGTGCTATCTAGAAGGAAGTCTCATCAGGATCTTCATACATGTCTTTTTGTTTGTTTCCTCTCTCAGGAAGAACCAAAAAGAATTTCTCAAGCTCTTAGAGATCCAGCATGGGTAGAAGCAATGCAGGAGGAACTCTTCAGTTCAACTGCAAAAGGTCCTGGATTCTTGTAGATTACCTAAAAGGACATATAGCAAATGGTACAAAGTGGTATACGTAAACAAAGAAAGATGAAAGGGGGATTGTTCTTCAGAAACAAAGCAAGACTTGTTGCTCAAGGACATACTCAAGAGAAAGGCATAGACTAATGATATGATCCTTTGCTCCTGTGGCCAGAATTGAGGCCATAAGAATATTCCTGGCTTATGCTTCATATATGGGATTTATGGTCTACCAAATGGATGTCAAAAGTGCTTTCTTGTATGGTCAGATTGAAGAGGAGGTATATGTATGTCAACCTCTAGGTTTTGAAGATCTTGACCATCCTAATAAAGTCTATAAGGTAGTGAAAGCATATCTGGCCTGCATCAAGCAACCCAGATTTTGGTAGATACTTTGGCAAATTATCTCTTATGCAATGGTTTTGAAAGAGGAAAGATTGACCAAACATTATTCATCAAGAGACATAAGGGACATATCTTGCTTGTACAAATCTATGTAATTCATATCTTGGGATCTACAAGAAGGAGTATGTAATGATTTGATAGCTTATGAAGGATAAGTTTCAAATGAGTTCTATGGGAGAACTCACCTTCTTTTTGGGATTACATGTCCAACAGAACAAGAAAGGAATTTTTATCAGTCAAGATAAATATGTCCATGAGATTTTGAGAAAGTTTAACTACTCAGATGTGAAGTCTGCCTCTACTCCCACAGATTTGGAAAAGCCTTTGGTTAAAGATGGAGATGCTGCTGATGTTGATGAACATCTTTATAGATCTATGATTGGATCTTTGATGTACCTTACATCATCTAGACCAGATATCATGTTTGCAGTGTGTTACATGTGCAAGGTTCCAGGTTTCTCCAAAGATATCCCATCTCTTACTGTCAAAAAATCTTTAGATAAACTTAAAGGCAAACCATCTTCTATGGTCCGTTGGTATTCTAAGGATTCCTCCATTGAATTAGTTTGCCTACACTGAGAGTGACTATGCTAGAGCTACACTTGCAAGGAAGTCACTACTGGAGGTTGTCATTTTTAAGGAATAGTGATTCTTGGCAATGCAAGAAACAAACTGTAGTTGCCACTTCTACAACTGAAGTTGAATATGTGGCTGCTGCAAGTTGTTGTGGACAGCTTCTCTGGATACAAAACCAACTGCTGGACTATGGGTACAATTTCATGGATACTATTATTTACATTGACAATACTAGTACTATCTGCATAATAGAAAATCTTGTTCAACATTCTAAAACAAAACATATAGAGATTAGGCATCATTTTATAAGAGATTGCAATGCTAAAAAGTTGATTCAAATGGCTAAAATTGACACTCAACATAATGTAGCAGATCTTCTTACAAAAGGTTTTGATGCTGGTAGATTTTAGTACTTGGTCTCAAGTATTGGAATGCTCAATCCCTAATGCCCAAATCTCTTGTTTGTTTTTGTAAAGTTTGTTAAATGTTAGTAATTGTTAAGTCCAGTGTCAATTAATACTGCTTTTATAATTAGTATTACTAGTTATATTTAAAACTGTTTGTTAAAACTGTTACTTATAGTTAGTACTGCTAGTTATTTCTCTGTTAATCCTGTTAGTTTTAAATCCCAAAATTTCATACTGCTAACACATAGAAAAGTGGGTTAGATTAATGTTTTTCTTGTTTTGAGCTAACTCTATCAGGATAAGCAATGAATGTGAAATTGTTAAACAATGATGCATTCTTTGAGGGGAGGAATGTTGTTTGTTCCTCAAAGTGTTGGTTTTCACACCACACAACAAATGGTCATCAGTTCACCATGTCTCATAGACAACAAAGAATTGACTAGTCCAGAGCAAACGGCTCCTGGTAAAGACTTCTCAAATCCGTTGATAGTTGATAGTTTACTAAAAACTATATGGTCATCAATGCACCATGTTTTTACAATGAACATCTGCTAGTCCAAACAAGGCTATTGGTAAAGACTAATCAAATCCGTTAATGGCTGGTAGTTTGCCAAAAACTATACTTTGTGTGGATTGTGAGTCAAAAGAAAAGAGAGATTTGGTGAGCTTAAAAACAGAAAGAGAGATGTGTGAAAAACAGACAGAGTGAAAAGTGAGCCAAAAGAATTGAGAGATAAAATGTGAGCTTAAAAACAGAAAGAGAGATTGTGTGAAGTTATTTTTGAGTAATACAACACTTTGGTGTTTGTACTGCTTTTGGGTGGAGAAGTTAATACTGCTAGGCTTAATTTAGTACTGCTAGACCAAATTTAGTACTGCTGGATGACCGTTAGTACTGTTTGGCCCTAACAGATTTTTCATTAATTAATAGAGCCGTTGAGATATTTCCGCCAAATTCCTATCATATAGGGGTTTGACCAATTGGACTTTCGTGATCTTTCTATATATATGCTTCATTTAATCACGATAAACTCAATTTCTTTAAATCGGTCAAACTATATCTCTACGTTTCTCTATTTAAATCACAATTAACTTTCTCCAGCCTTCATATATTCATCCACGATCATATCCCACTCGATTACTCACAGTTTTATTCATGGCAAACTTGGAATTTTGTGACAAGCATAACATGGTAGCATTTTTAGAGAAATCTACAGGAAGTGCAGGGTTTCATCAAATCATCGATTTCCTAAATCGAAGTCACATTTGCTATGCACTCACAAAGAAGCCAGAGGTTTGTGTCTAATCTATCAAACAAATTATGGAGGTCTGTGAAGATACTACAGTATGAAAAATGGGGAAGTCAAGATTACTGCTACCATTGATGGTCACTTAATGACTATCACTGAGGGATCTTTACGAAGACATCTCAAGTTGGATGATCAGGATGGTCTTTCTTCTATACCCAACTCGGAGATTTTTGAGCAATTGACACTTATGGGATATCACACAGACTCAGATAAGTTAACTTTTCAAAAGGGTGCTTTTTCACCTCAATGGAGGTTTCTTATCCACTCTATTCTTCATTGCCTTAGCCCAAAGAAGACTGCTTGGGAGCAGTTTAGTAGTAGTTTTTTAAAAATTGCAACTGCTGTAACGTTTAGCTACCAAATAGGAAGTATAATTTCTCTAGGATGATATTATGAGCATATGGTGTCAATTATCTCTACCCCCATAAGTTTTTGATGTACCCCTAGGTATCATACAAATATGTCCTAATATGCAGAAAACCATCTACAACAACACACAAGACATATCCTGTTCCCTCTCTTAGCATGCAAGTGTTTAACCAAATGAAGAGGCCTACCAAGGGATTTTCAAGCCAGGAGGTTGCTCTATTCCCTACTATGCTAGATGTTACTGAACCTTCCACTTCACCTTCCCGAATTACATCTTCACCTTCCCACTCACCTGAACCTTCACCTTCCCACTCACCTGAACATTCACCTTCACCTACACATTCACCTTCACCTACACATTCACCTTCACCTGCACCTTCACCTACACCTGAACATATCACTGCTGCACCAACATAACCATCACCAACACAACCATCACCTGGAGCAGAGCACCATCTTCCTACACCCAACATCACCTATCTCATGCTGTTCACTCACATGAAGTGTGTTGAGGGTAGATTAAACTCCAATGATAGACAGATTGTGTTACCAACTATTTGACAGGATTGGAGTTTTGGAGAATGACTTGAAGTCAACAAAGCAAACCTATAGTTCTGTATTTACTAAGCTCATACTCATGGTCAAGAAGCTAGAGGCTCAAATCAAGATTGGGAAAGCAAGGAGGAGAGATAGAATTGTTTATTCAGATGATGAAGACATTGTAGATGATTCTTCCAAACAGGGGAGGATATTATCTGATGCAGAGGTTCAAGAGAAAGCAAGTAATGAAACTGAACCTGTGATTCTAGAGTGAACTCTACAGAAGTAATTCAAGACAATAAAGCAATGAAAAAGGAAGTGCAAAAGTTAGTACATCTAGAGTCAAAAATAAGTACTGCTAGTGAAGAAAAAGATTCAGTAGTTAGTACTGATTAGTAAATCATAGTACAGCTGGAGTGAACTTGTTACTTAAATCAGAAGGAGTTCAGAGAAAAGTTCAAGACAAGACACAGGGACAAAAGCAATAATGATAGAGTCTGAGCCCAAGAAGAAGTCTAAGAAAGAGCTTGAACAAGAAAGATTAAGTTTTGCTGAAGCCATCAGACTTAAAGAGTAAACGAATGAAGAGCAAAGGGCTCAGATTGCAAGAGATGAAGAAATAGCCAGACAGTGGGATGAAGAGGAAAGACAAGAGTTATGGCTGAAGCTAAGACATCTAAGAAGATAGATTAGAATGATCCTTCAGTCATAAGGTATCATACTCTAAAGATGAAACCAAAGACAGTTGCCCAAGCAAGGAAAAATATGATAAAATACTTGAAGAATCAAGGGAACTACAAGATTAGTGACTTCAAGGGAATTCTTATAGAAATATAGCCAATATTTGTGAGAAGGTTTGGGATTTTAATCAAAACATTGAGCCTATAGAGCATGGTCCTGAAAAGATGAAGTCTCCTGAAAAGATAAAGTCTCCTGAAAAGTCTCCTAAAAAGATTGAAGAAGAAGATGTTGTTACACAAGAAGAAATGAAAGAAGTAGTTAAAGAACCTGGAGCTAAATGAAAGAATTATGTCCTAGAAAAAGCACAAGGAAAGATAAAATATGAGGAAGCTGCCGAGAAGGAAAGAACTCAAAGGATTTTAGATACATATACCCGAGAGAAGAGGTTCCTATAGAGTTGATTCTCTTATCTCCAAGTTTCGATTATGGATTGGAAGACTTGTGTTTATGATAGAGCATTCAGTATTAACAATTTTTCAGAGGAGATGGCAGTTCCAAGAACTACAAATTTCAGTGAGATGCTTGAAGACTTTGATAGATAGGATGTAGAGGAATTGTACAGACTAGTCAAGGAAAGATATAGTGCTTCAAGACCAGAAGGGTATGATATGAGCTTGGGAGATTACACACTTTGTTTGACCTATGAATGATGAATTATGAAAGAGTCAACATGAATACTAATTGTGATTAGTTGGAAGTTTATATGATTTTTGTGGTATTTACATTTTACTGATGCAGAATGGTATAGCCATACATATGCTGACAGAGAAGAAATACCCTCTAAGTCAAGATATGATTTCCAAGATGTTGAAGAAGAAATTAGAGGTTGATCATGAGAGTTCACATGGCATATGACTCTAAGGTCATAAGATCACAAGTACAGGAAGGTGAGAAGAAATGTTTTGAAAGAATCATCAGCAAAGGAAGAAGACTAGAAGATTAAATTCAAAGAAACTTGAATGATTTTCAAGGACAATAACAAGTTTTAGGGTAGGATTCTAAGAATAAATCTCACAAGACTAATACTGCCAAGTATAACTAACAGTACAATTATGTTAGTACAGCAGTACAAAACTTAGTACTGCGGTGTTAGTTAATACTGCTAGGAAAAAAAAAGTCTTAATACACTGATGGTCAAAGCTGCTGAAATGGAGATAATAATCAATGAGATTATTATAGGATGCTAGTAACTGATCCTAAAAGATAGGTAGCTATCTTTGTAAAGGACTCTTGTTTCTCTATAAAAAAGGAGATCCTAGGTTTATATATAGTACACCTAGAACGAATACTTTAGATATAATTTGATAGCTCAGGTGTAACCGCCAGTACTAACAAAGTACTCGTAATATTATTTCTAATAACAATTGAAGCAGTTTGTTATTACTTCATTTACATTGTTTTTATTTGGGTCTTTACTGGTTCGATAGATAAACACCTCTAGGGTATCAAAGTGTATATTCCGCATACATTTGGTAATACATACAAGAGTCTCAATCTTTGTTATTTTGGATTCATCCAAGGTGACAAACACTTTACTACGTAAAGAATCGATCAAGGCGTGGGATCAACATTCAGTGTCTTTACTTGTACAGGAACCATTGTAGTATGCACGAGTTGGATTAACTTCCCCCCAATTCATGCAGCATGTCTTAAAAAGCTTTCTCAAAAACTCCTTCTTTGGCAAAGTTTTTTAAATCACATCCCCCCCAAACCAACATCCCTATCCTTAAGTAGATCCTGAAACTCTTGTGTAAGCTTGAACAATCTTGTACTTGTCATTGACGAGCACAACTAAATTTTGTAGAAGTCAAACCACCCACGACCACTACTTCTTATCAATAGGGCTTGGTGAGTATTACGTTCGGGGTGCATGCAGAAATCATCATCAATTCTTCTCACATATACCACAAAGTATACTACAAACATGGCTAAGTAAAGTAGTTTACACTCCTTCCCCCTGGAAGTTTTTTTGACTTGGGTAACATCAAAGTCAACTAATTCCCATGTACACATTTTCCCCATGATGGTTGCGAACTCTCTGGCAGCAAAATATTGTTGTGTAAGCACATATACCACGCGAATTTACTGTCTTAGCACAAATCTTGAAATCCAAACAAAGCATTACCCTCTTGTCTTCAGAAACCATAAGGAATTAATCAAGAATCAAGAACTGTATATATCAAGTCTTGTAGTAGTGAATGTCATTGAAGAACATTGAGAATTATGCTTAGACGTGAAGTACCTTTCTTGGAAATGGACAATATATTCTCAAGAGCATTGCTGATTACATCTCAACCTTTAAACTCTCTGGCTAACTTACCAACCTCGTATTCTGTCGGTTGTTGCTGTGATCACTTGGTGAAGTAAACCCGATATACCAAACTTGAAAATGAAGTAAAATCCCCCAAATTTGTTACTTAAGCTTGCATTGTATGTTGAATGAGAGAACGGTGCAGATTAAATCTATAAGTACTTGGTTATGTGCTTAATTACACATACCATTCACCATTTAAAACGGACTTAAAAGCTAAAAACAAACCAAAAATACATTTTATTTGAATTGTTAGCAATTGTATTGTGCAAGAAACGGATATTCAAGAAAATGAACAAAAAGAAAGCCAAACACAAACAAATCCAAGCACGGGAAGGAAAGGACCAAGAGAAATCCGAAGCCAAGTTAAGTCGAAGTCTAAAGTCATCTGCTTGAGGAAAATACAACTTGAAGGGCTAAAACTGCCAAGCCTCAAGTTGTATACAAACAAATTAAAAGACAAGGTCAAAAGTGCCACATCGGGTAAGATTGCATTCAGTTAATATAACTATTGAGGGGACCAAACGTCAACTCCTCCAAAAAGTCTTCCTATCCCGCCCCAAAACCCAAGTTACAACTTGTTATGTGCCCATAACAACTTCCCTAGCAAAAACCACTTCTCTCCCTAGCCAAAATCATTTCATCCACCCTACTAACCCCCCCCCCCAGTTGTATAAATGCCATGTTGGCAATCCCTCTCCATTCCCAAAAGCATTTCGATGGCTGAGATTGTCTCCAAAGAAGCTCAAAAGAAATCAAAGGCTGGGATTTGCTTTAGATTCCCCTCACACAACAAGCACACTTCGTTTTTGCTCTCCAAAAGAAGCACAAGCTGCAAGTCCAAGACTTCGATATAAAATAGAGCCTTTAGGGGTAAGTCCTTTGAGGCATCTTTAGAATCTAGTTTTTTTTAATTAATTCTCATTTATAATCTTACGTTTAAATTTCAAAGTCATTTACAACTTTTTACTTATTCAGCATTAACACTTTCAAGATAATGCAAGAATAAAGTTTTTAAGTTCAATCTACAATACCCAGTGTTAAGTTTTTTCTTAATCAATTGTTGTTATGTCAAAAAGCTCTCACCACATGCCCGACCCCCCCCCACCAGCTTACTCATAAGCTGTTTTCATTAAGTAAAAACAAAAAGTTAAGTAGTTAAGAGAAAATCATAAGTATCACTCTCAAATATACCACAGCTTATGTTATGGATGATAAGCCAGTTCTGGATGGGCTTATGGACTCTCACTAGCTTGTTTTATACAAGCTAGAGCTTGTAGACTCTTTGTTTAACCCTGTTTTGAGCAAGGGTGTTGTAAGTTTCTCTATTTCTTATTGTTCTTATTTACTGCAGAACTTATTTTAAGTGCTTATCTTGTTTAGTTGTTAATTTAAAAAGTGATTTGTGCAACTTCAACTTAGCACTGTTAGTTCATTTGATTAAACT
The DNA here is from genome assembly GCA_026074375.1 of Tanacetum coccineum. Classification (NCBI taxonomy): domain Eukaryota; kingdom Viridiplantae; phylum Streptophyta; class Magnoliopsida; order Asterales; family Asteraceae; genus Tanacetum; species Tanacetum coccineum. The sequence continues at coordinate 20,291 of BQNB010050228.1, read as the reverse complement.
GTTAGTTTTGAGTTAACACTGCTAGGCCCTTTTCAGCTTATTTAAGTGCTTATTCTTAATTAAAATTGCTCATAAGTGTCTTATTTTGTTAATAGATAATCTGTTTTTAATTAGTTTGAAAGAAAGATGATTTTTCAAGGGTATTTTCCACTAGCAGTACTAACCTGAAGTTAATACTGCTAGTTCACTTTTAGAGCAGCACTAACTTAAAGCTACCAGTACTAACTCCAAGTTAGTACTGCTAGTTCATTTTCTTGGATTTCAAAGGTATCAGTACTAACTCAACACTAGCAGTACTAACTCCAAGTTAGTACTGTCAGTTAAAACTGTTAGTACTGGTGGTTAATTTTAGCTTATCAGCTTATTATTTCAGCTTGTTTAAGATTTCCTTAGCTTTTTAGAGTAGATTAAGCCTAAGTTAGTTTACTGTCTTCAGTAGAACTTATTTGCCTTTAAAAATCATTTAACAGTTTATCAGCTATAGTTTCTAAAGCTTATTTTATCATTTTAGTTTATTCTAGTTGCTTATTCCTATTACTAAGTGCTCCTTAAGGTTAGGTGAACTTCTATTTTAGCTTGTTTGCTTATTTATTGTTTCTTTGTGTTTTGTTAGCCTAGCAGTACTAACCTTAAGCTAACAGTACTAACTTAAAACTGACAGTACTAACTCCAAGTTAGTACTGGTAGTTAATACTGTTAGTACTGTTGTGTTTATCTTGTTTAATTTAGCTTAATTGCTTTTGAATTTGCTTATTTAGAATAAATATAGCTTATATTCCGTTTTGTCTTAAGCTTATTGAAGCTTATTTTTTTCTCAGTGTAAAAGTATTATGTTCTTTTGCCAATCAGCTTTTATCTTGTTCCATCTTATGTACTTTGTTTATTTTTTATGTGCTTTTTGCTTATTCAGTGTTATGCCCAATCATTCTTGTCAGTATACAAACATCAATCCATCAATCGTCTCTCGATTTTCAATTTAGACTCGTTGGACATAACGACCCGGAACACTCTATACTGCTTCCGTTTCTTGGTCTCCCGAATTCAATCCTTGTTGTGTATTTTTATTTATATTTTCTTATTGATACTAAAAAGAGGTGTGAGATTGCCGTAGTCAGTACTCATACCCAACCAGAAAAGTATAAGAAGTACAACACCTCTTGAAATATCTACATCGTCTTCTGTCGTGTGACACTGATACTATCAATGTAACTCATTTTAAGTATAGTTTAACCTAGTCCGCAACACCCACCCTGACTTCTGGTAACTAAAGATAAATCAAGTTCTCTAATCATAAGCTGTATATCGTCAGCAAGTCATCAATAATAATAGGGTTTAAAGAATAGGGATAGCAAATAGAAAGGAAGTCCCTCGAGATGAAATAATTAGGACGACCTCGTGAAACTCAACTTCATCTCAATAAGGGTTACCAAATCAACTTCGTAATCAACTTGACATCGTATCTGAATCTTAAGCCGTTTGTCGTTTAGTAAATCTTTTGAGGATTGATTTGGCAATTAATGTTTGTGTTTGCTTGGTGTTTATGTTTGATTTATCTTGATGAACCAAAATCTCAAATTCAGTCACATCCCAAAGTCGGTCACATGCCAAAGTCGGGAACTAGGTTTTCAAAACATAAATATCCTTAACCAGGTCCCAAGTTTCGCTTGGCACATTTCAACAAATTTCTCTTGAAAACAGAACTGCATATTTTGCTTAAAACTACACATTTCGCTGGGATTTAAAGGAAATACACATTTCGCTTGTTTAAAAACATGTTACGCTTGAGAAAAACTTTGCTCATTTCGCTTGACAGGAAATGCACATTTGGCTTGAAACTTAACATATTTCGCTAGACAGATAATACTTTGCATATTTTCGCTTAAACATTCACCATATTTCGCTTCATTTTGTTTAACAATTCACTGTCTTTAAACCTGCACGTTTCGCTGACATTTAAACGAACCATATTCGCTTAAAATTTACACCTGCATATTTTGCTTTGACACTCAACCTGCATGTTACCGCTTACCATAACACATTCCGCTTGAAGTCACTTTTGAGTGAGTACACTTTTACTACCAAACAAGAAATCTCTATCTTGGAAGCAAAAAATGTGGATCTATGTTACTTGTTTAGAACCGGTAGGGAACCACAATAGATAAGAAAACAAATTCAATAAGCACGAAATAAGCTCCCAAAAGCTGAATAATCCGATTATGAATAAGCTTAAAATCTACCCTTGTAGCTTATCTAATGCTTGAAATGGTAACAATAGAGGATATAGAACAAGTGTATCAAGGAGTAAACAAGCAAACCAAACCAATAAGCCTAAAATTTTTTTGAGCCGTGAGCTTATTTTCAAAATAAGCCACGAAATTTTGAGCTTATTACCAAAAATTACTCACAATAAGGTGTAGAACAAGTGAAGCAAGAAGTGAATGAGCAAAACAAACCAATAAGCCCCGAAAATATTTTGATTCGTGAGCTTTTATAGAGAAATAAGCCACGAAAATAAGATTTTTGATGGAAAAACACCACGAACACCATATGCTCCTAGGCTCTGATGCCAATTGTTAACAATAAGATTTCACTAACAAGAGACAATGATCCGGAGGTCGGGGAGGATAGAAATGAAAGTAAGCCATTTTATTAGAGAGAGAAAGGAAAGAGTGTGTTTGTTTTCTAGAGAGAGAAACACCACACACTTATGAGACAAATGTTTATCCTCACCCCTCCATGGGAGTATGTAGGGGGTATTTATAGTCCTAGTGACACCTAACTATTGTAACATGTCATTATTAGTCCCTACGTGTCACACTATAACTAAACTATTATAATTCCAGATATGTCACCATATTTTAAGGCTAACAATGATGAAAAGACTAAAGACGAAACATGTCTCGTAGCTCAAGCATTTAACGAGGTATGTTTCGAATCCACTTACTTTAGTGATGATATTTCTTAGGTAGATGATATTAAGTTTGATAGTGAATGTTATAACTTTCGCAAAATAAGTTTAAAAATTATCTTTAAGAACAAACAACTAAAGAAGGCTAAAAGGAAGCTTGAAAAGGAGCTTAGTGAGCTAAAAGAAAATTTATCCACACTTGAGAAAAACAAGGGAGTTGATCTCGAATGTACCAAGTGTCAAACACTTAAAATCGACAACAAAAAACTTAAAGAGGAAGCCTTTAAGCTAACTCAATTTGAAAAGAGTACACATTCTTTAAATGAAATGTTGAGTAATCAAAAACCCTTCGGTGATAAATTGGGTCTAGGCTTTAATTCATTTGAAGCATCAACAAGCCCCACTAAGGAAATAAAATTTGTGAAATCTCAAAATGAAACACCTTCTGGTGGCGGTCTCCCAAATACTGAGGGCGGCCCCATAAAGCACAGACGCCCCCCCAAAGCAATTAAGGAACCGCCAGTCTATTCGCAAGAATCTGAAAATTCTGTTTCTTTTCAAAAATCTATTTTGGGTCCTAGACCAAAACATATAATGGTAAACAATGTTAAAATTCCCGTTGCTAGTGATAATGAGGTTAAACAATTTTATAAACCATCGTTAAAATCTGGAGTTGGATTTTATAAACCAAATTTTAGGTCAAAAACTCCACCACCTAGAAGAATCAATAATCACTATCCTCGTTCTAAGACACCGCAACCAAAAAGAAATGTTGGTCGACAAAACCAACCTCATGGTTTTCCCGTAACTTGGAATAACTTTCAACCTCAAAGTTACATGCCATGGGGAATGTGTCCTCCATTTCCACATCCCAATCAAATGCAACAAATGCATGGGATGTTTAGCACTAACAACTTTGGACCCATGAGATATTGGGGAGCAAATGTTTGAGTTGCTGTCTTATATAAATAGATATGCATTGGAGTCGACTTGGAACCCGATGAGTGGATAAAAGATAGTGGATGCTCTAAACACATAACGGGTAACCGAAAGCTCTTCTCAACCTACAAGGCATACAATGGAGGTAACGTTATTTTTTGTAGTAATCTTCGTGGTAACATCATTGGCAAAGGTACGATTTCTAAAGACTCTCTCAATATAGATAATGTAGAACATGTAGATAACTTAAGATTTAACTTGCTAACTGCAGGACAAATATGTGATAACAAATGTAGAGTAACTTTCTCTAAACACGAGAGTGAAATCACTAAGGACGGTAAGGTTATAGGTAGAGGTATTAGGAAGAAAGGCTTATACGTGGTGAAATTTGGAAATAAGCCGAAAGAAAATTTTTGTCTTGCAACGATTGATGAAAACTCCATGTTGTGGCATAGAAGATTAGGTCACTTTAATATGCGTCTCATTCAATCGTTAGCATCTAAGGAATTAGTTAGAAACTTACCTAAGCTTAAGTTTGATCAACATTTCTGTGATGCTTTCGAAATTGGAAAACAAGCTCACGCTAGTCACAAAGCTAAGAATTATATTCTCAACGACTAGTTAGCTTTGACTTCTCCTTATGGATCTATTACGTCCATCCGTCAGTACGGAGTTACGGAGGAACCCTCTACTCCTTAGTCATAGTAAGTTTGATACTCTAGATTTAATGGCAAAGCTTTTTTAAGAATAAATCGAGCTTCTCGAGCAATTTGAAATCTTTTGTAAGAAAATACAAAATCAATTAGGATGTTCAATAGTGTCAATTAGGACGGACCACGGTAGAGAATTTGATAATGAAGTGCAATTTGGAGAGTTTTGTAATGCCAATGGTATTACACATAACTTTTCGGATTTTTGGCTCCACGTACTCCACAATCAAATGGCGTGGTAGAAAGGAAAAATATGACACTACAAGAAATAAGTAGAACCATGTTGACTTAATAGTTTTGAACAATCTTTTCACACAAGTTTTTGGTTGTACGCCGAGTATAGAACTTACATTCATCCTTAACCGAATCTCATAATTAGGTCCAATCTTAAGTAAAACACCTTATAAAATCTTAGGAGGTAGGAAACCTACTCTTGATTATTTTAGGGTGTTTGGAAGCAAAGTGCTTCATTTTAAAAACACTAAATATACTACCACACTAAGTTTGGACACAAAAGTCATACTTTGGTGTCTTTTTAGGCGTTTTTCTCCAAATTACAAGCATACATTATCATTAAAAAAACACAACCATGTAAATTGAAGATCATTCATCGTGACATTCGATTAAATCCTCCACTCTAAGACATCACCTTGGTGGATGATGCTTGATGAAGGAAGAAGCAATTAAGGTTACCGAAAAGAAAAACCATAAAATGACATGAGATTGAAAACTTTAGAAATTGGTACGAAGTAGTTCACTATTGAGAAATCTACGGAACCATCTATTAGAAATGACATAGGAAACCTTAACTAAGAACCTTATGGTCTCAAGGCTCACATATCTAAGTAACTTCTTTTGTTTTATATCAACCATAGAACCTAATAATGTAAATGAAGCCTTAAAGGATGAAAGTTGGATAATTAAATCAATTCATTGCAAATGATGTTTGGGAGTTCGTGCCAACACTAAGATTATGATAATCATAGAAACTAAGGGGTGTATAGGACATAGTTAGTCGGAGAACCGGTGTCGTTTCTTGAAATAAGGCTAGGTTAGTTGCACGATGTTATAATCAACAAGAGGGCATCGATTATGATGAAACTTATTCCTCAGTTGCTAGGTTAGAGTCTATTAGGATATTGTTAGCTTATGCTTGTGCTTTAGACTTTAAGGTATTCCAAATGGATGTAAAAAGTGCATTCCTGAATGATTTTATCATGTGAGGAGTTATACATGGCACAACCTCCTATGATTCATTGACTTTGAAAAACCGGATAATGTTTATAAACCCAAGAAAGCTTTATATGGTCTTAAATAAGCACCCAAAGCTTGGTATGATAGATTAAAAGCATTTCTTATTAAACATGAGTACAAAATGGGAATGGTAGATAACATACTTTTTACTAAGAAGAAAAGTTCAAATCTCATCATCGTTCAAATATATGTCGATGACATTATATTCGGTTCGATCTTGTCAAGGAAATGTGTGATGAATTTGCCCAAATTATGCCATGACAGTGTTCGAGTATGAGATGATGGGTGAATTAACATCTTCTTTGGATTACAAATAAACAAATAGAAGACTGGTTATTTTCTTTAATCAATCTTAAATATATTTAAAAGAAATGCTTAAGAAATTTGGGCATAGAAGGATTCTAACCCAATGAAAACCCCCGTTTTCCTCATATACTAACTCCACGAAAGACGAAGGAAGGTGAGTTGGTGGATATTTACCAAGTTTACGAGCATGATAGGTAGTCTTTCTACTCTACCTAACGGCAAGTAGGCCCGATATCATGTTTAGTGGCTGCCTTTGTGCACGCTTCCAAGAGGATCTCAAAACCTCTCATCTTGAAGCGGTTAAGCGTATCTTCTGATACATAAAGGCACTACGCACTTAAGATTATGGTATCCTAAGGGTACCGTCATAGAAACCGTAGTATATGCCGACTCTGATCATGTGGGAGATTATGTGGACCGAAAGAGCACTAGCGGTATTTGTACGTTCATGGGATGTTGTTTGACATCTTGGTTCTCGAAGAAACAAACCGCTCTTGCTATATCCACTACCGAAGCCGAATATGTAAGCACCGAAAAGGTATGTCAATAAGCATTATGGATGAAACAAGCTCTCATCGACTACGACATATGACTCGATGACGTTCCAATCATGTGCGACAGTAAAGGCACGATTAACCTTAGCAAAAACCCGGTGCAACACTCTCAAACTAAACACATCAAAATTCGTCACCACTTTCTTCGTGATAATGTCCAGACTGGACATATCTCTATCAAAAAAGTATCATCCGTCGACAATATCTCTGACATTCTCACTAAAGTCCTTAAACGTGAATCGTTTAACTATCTCCGTCTTGGTTTAGGAATGATGGAACACATTCCATAAATCGTTCTTCTTTTCTTCTGTCTTGATTCTAGTCCAGGTTTCACCCCGTGTCGTAACAACTTAATTATTTCTTTCGAAGTATTTTAAGTATTTTTAATTCGTGAAATGCAAATTAAAACATCACTCCTTTCGTAAAAATTTTGTCAAATTTCGAGTAAAAAACCATCTGCTGATGGCGACCCCCATATCTAGGGCGGCCCCCTGATTTAATCAGGCGTCTCCCTGATTGATATGGGACCGCCACCAAAAAACACTTATGTCTGTGATCCCATTTTTGTAAAACACAAAAATTAACAACCCATTCTCTCTGGTGCAGCGACGAAAACGAACCAAAACCCTCCAAATCTCAAATTTAACCATTAAAACTTAAATTGAAGATCAATCCAGCATTAACAATCAATCCTAACATCATAAAGATCATCAATTGTAAGTCATTTTGTCTATTTTCTTTCCAATTTGTGTCTAGGGTTCATATTGAACACAAAATCAAAACTGAGGATTTCTCAGTTTTATTTCAATTATGTGCAATTAGAACTATAATAACACAATGTATAACTAATATGCTTCCAGTAGACATAGGATTTGCATAATTGAGATTGTTTGTCAAAATTTTTTATATAAACAAAAACCCCAATTTTCTTTCAAAATTACTCAGGTTAGGAACTCCATAAAAATGCTTTAACGCATTCTTAATACACCCTAAAAATGTTTTTGCATACATGCATAATGATCTCATGAACAAAATTCAAAGTACATAATTCATATGTATTTTTCGACATGTTGGGATGAGCAAAATTGAATCAAGGAGCGTTTGGGTTAACTCATAGGTTTTTATTTAGAGTCGAGTTAACCGTTACTCCATATTCATTGCATATAGGAACACACTAGGCAAAAATTCTTGTTAATATTACAAGTACATACTAATAAAATATGGTATTATTGGCTTATTTTAGGTGACAATGCCTCGCATCACCGGATTAGATCACCAAAAAACTCGTAACTACATTCCAATCATATCTAATGAATTTGATCAACCACTCCAAAACACACTTAAACTTCTTAAAAAACAATACTTTCATGAGGGTCGGGTTGTAAGTCAAAACTTTGAAAATATGAACTACCTCAATGCCAAGTTTGAGTCTATCGGGGTCGAGTGTCTTTTGAAAATAAATGAGAAAATCGTTCCCTGTTTTGTTCTTGAGCTTTATAGTCAACTTGAGTTTAACTATAATTCTGAAGGTCACTTTGTTGTTCATTTCGTCATTCAAAATATATAACTTTCCTTCACTCTCAAAGAGTTAGCAATTTTCATTCTAAAACGAATGGAAAGCATTCAAAACTCACCTAAGGAAAATCTACCTTACGAAATGCTATTGACTAGATTATTCACTCATATCGTGTCTAATTTTCTCGAGTTCTCAAATGATCGCTACATCTTGTGTGATCGTGTCATGCATCCTCTCGCTCCTCATTATGAGCGAAAGACGCGATCGGATCATGGCACGAAAAGATGTCGTTCTCCCAATACTAACTCATCTTCTAACGTCCTTGATCATTCATCATCATCTCATCATGTAGATGAAAATGATGAAGAATCTTTTCATTCTAATACTCCCTCACCATCTCAACTAATCAATTTTTTGTCAAATGTTGTTCCTAGAGTCTTTGAAAACCACCTCATGAAATTCAAACAATGCACACTTACCAAACTGAAATCCTAAACCATAAAAGTCAACATCGAGATGAGCATCGAAAAGGGTTGAGGTCAATCGGAAGAGCTCTAAAGAACGCGACAAGGGGTACCAAGAAGTGAAGAAACTTGAAGAATTATTAGTTACTTACTATTACTATTATCTTTTATATCACTAAGTACCCTACACTTTGATAATTGGTTTCATGGATTTAACTAGGATTTATGCTTGTAGGTAGGCAATTTCAATTTTATCATCCATCACTATATTTGCATGATATTTAAATTATTAGACTATATAAAATTTCCATGCATATTTAAATATTATATGCCTACATAATTGCTTTATAAATTCCACTTTGCCTTTAAACTAGTTCTATTATATCTAGATGCCCAAGTTAGAACTTGTTGATTCTTGAGTATTAGGAGTTGCTGCATCTTTTTGTCTCAAACCATTCTTTTCTGCACTTAAGAGACAAAGTTAGGTAAACAGAGAAAAATTCGTCAATCCCAGAAAATGGCCCCCAAAAAGAGGTGGCGGCCACCTAATATATTTGGGACCGCCCAATCTTTATGGGACTGCCAACAGGAGGTAACGAAATTTCCAGTCTTATCTCTTTTTCTATAACTTTGACCCTCCAACCTATAGCTTCAAGCTGGCATTTCTCTGTTTAGACAAACCACTTCTTGCACCTTTTTTTTCACTTAATGCTATGCTTTTCCATCTTATTATATAAACCACAACATATCTTTGATTCTCCATCATCCTCTCCACTTCTCTTCTTTACTCTATCTTAGTCATCAATGTCTTGTTCAAACCCTCCTCCAAACTTCTCAAGGAAACCTAGAATTTTGGTAAGACAAGTTTAGAGGCGCATTACACCTACACCAAAATCTCCTCCTCCATCTCAAAATGCCTCACCTTCACTTTCACCACCCACCAATAATTCGAATATGGAATAAATGGTAAATCAACTTCACTAAATTTCTCAACTCCTTGAAATAAATCTACATCATGCACCTAATGCCTACTCACAAGTTCCACCCTCTCCACGCTCTCCATCACCACCTTTAATCCATCCTGCTGCTCTTGACCAAGTCAACTTTCATTCGGGGTTTTGCCATTGTTGCATGTACACCCGAAGTCAATTTTAATCAATAAAAGAGCTTAACTTCATTCAATTTTTTCTCACTCGCCTCATTCCTCGAGTTCACACACCACCAAACTATGCCTCACCAACCTCCTCTTTCTCACTCTATAATGATTAAACATTTTCATATGTTTAATTTATCTAAATAACCGACAACCCTTATTTTGGTTATGGCATCTTCTAGACATCAAGACTCAACTAGTCTAGCTTTAGGTTTAAAAGTGTTCTATGACATGCTTAGTTAATTTATCTTGTAGTATTCATACCGTTTGATGATGTGTTATTTTATACACTTTTTCGGGGTCGTTTAACCCCTAAAATCATGCATTTATGCCTAAAATAGGTACTTAATCGTTCCTTTTCAGGTATTTCGCATTTGGAAGAATTACACGTGACTTGGGCTCATTTGGAGAAGAAACGGACAAGACTACGGGCCTACACCAACATCTATCAAGAATGTCTCTATAGTGGCTGGAGACGGCGTTACAAATACAACGTGACGTCGTCACCACGAAGATCAAGACGGCGTCACCATATCTCACGACGGCGTCACAGTACATGACCCAACCCAATATCTAGAATATTCTATTCATGACGGCGTCACAATTAAAACGCGACGCCGTCACAACATTTTTCCTATATATACAAACCCGAATTTAGGGTTTTGAGTGTGTAACTTTAGAATAAAAAGAGGGTACGAACCCTAGTTTGTTTAGCAGCTGTTAGGGACGATTTTAGGGCCTAAAAACCCTATTGTACTTCCTCTAACTCATGTTTTAATCAAGTAAGGTTTACTTAATCATTCAATATGTCTATGTGTTGTTTGATCTATCTATGCTCTTGCTTTACCTTTAACATGCTTGGCTAAACCTCTTATTGTGTTTATTTATGATTGTATGAAACCTAGAATTGTGTAGAAAGGATACCATCGGGTAACAGTCTTCATACTACCTTGCCCCCTAATATGGTTGATCTACTTTTAATATATTTCACATGCACTTAGTGTACTCCTAGGGGCCTTGTAACAGTCTTCATACTACCTTACGCGTGCGTTGCTCTAGCCGCATACTAAGTAGACGGCGGGTTTGTGTAATTTGTTCATGACTTAGGAAATAGTTACACAGATCATCACAAGGGTGACAAGGCAACAACATTAGGAGAAGCAATCTAGGGAGTAATACATGATTAAATAAACATAGTCTTTTATCTTATTGTTATCACCAGATTAGTTTAGATTTATATTTAGTTAATAGCTAAAATCAAACCTCCTCTCAAATATATGATTTACTTGCTTTCTACAAAATACAAAAACACAAAAATAATCTTATTTGTTGACGTGGGGGCATAACCCATCGCATTCTGTATCGACCCGAGATCCAGCCTACCCACCCTCCACGGGTGAAACGATAACAACCCCTGAGACTTACCTATACTACTACAACAAACGATTAGGTGAGCTTTTGCCAAGGAGTTGATCAACACTTTAGTAATTTTGAAATTGACTTGTTGCAGCTAACCGACACCGAATCACGTTTTGACGCCGTATTGCTTAGGGAATAGTTAGGTTTTGATCATAGTTTAGCTTAGTTCTACTTGCTTGAATCCTTTCAAGTAAGATTTAATTTCCGCATATTAGCTTTCTTGTAGTCTATCTTTTCTTCGTGTTATCTGTTTCGTAACCCATTCTCGTCAACCACCATGGGAGACGAGAATCCTATCCGTACTCTAGGAGATTACTCCAAACCAAGCCACGAGGGATATAGGAATACCATCGAGCTCCCCAAAGGGAACAACGTGGCACCTCTTCGATCTGAGACCATCCAGTTGGTACAAATTGAATGAGCATTCCACAGACTTCGGTCTGAGGATCCAAACCAACACCTCAAGGATTTCCTTAAACTTGTGGACTCACTTAACCTTGACGGTAAAAATAAGGAAAGAACGCGCCTGTGTTTATTTTAATTTTCCCTACGTGATCAAGCTAGCAATTGGCTTGAACGCCTTCCTGCAGGATCCATCTCCACATGGGAGGATCTTGCTACCCGATTCCTTGCTCAATTCTTTCCACCAGGAAGGACCGCAAAACTCCGCAACGATATCCTAATGTTCCAACAACATCATGGAGAATCTCTATCCAAAGCATGGACTCGTTTCAAGGACTTACTCCAAAAAGTCCCTCTTTATGGCATCAACCTTTGGCTCCAAGTCTAAATTTTTTTATGACCATGTCAACCCCGTCACAAGGCGAACCACTGACCAATCAGCCGGTGGTAAGCTTCGTGACCTTAACACCGAAGAATCCTGGGCAATATTAGAGGACCTCGCCCTCTATGACAACGAAAGTTGGAACGACCTAAGGGATTTCGCTAAGCCGGTCAAGGCAATCGCTTTGCCTTAAAATGTACCGAGTACATCCGATCGCCGTACAAAGCTTGATGAAAGCTCATCTTGCTTCGACACAACCTACTCAAGTGAACAAAATCACTACCTCATGCGAGATCTACAGTGGTCCTCACGACACTCAGTATTTCATGGAAGATCCCGAACAAGCCTTTGTTGAATACACATCCTCGCGTACCGATGAAGCAGGAGGTAAGTGGTATACCTTTAAGCCCGAGCAAAACAATCTTGATGACACCTATAATCCATCATGGAAAAGTCACCCGAACCTTAGGTGGAGGCAACCCTAAAATTCCTAAAATATTTTTTCAAACCCACCTAACCGGTTCTAACCCAACGGTTCGATCCTGAACCGTTCTTTCAACAACCATCCTTAAAACTTTAACAATCAATCAAATCTAGAAGGACTGGTATCCGACTTTATGGCATCTCAAGACGCTAGATTGTCTAAGTTTGAAGCCGATTTCAAACAACAATGTGAGATGACCAACAAAATAGACACTGTGTTGAAAGCCATCACCGATCAAATAGTTGGCACATTACCTAGTGATACGGTTAAGAACCCAAAACTGGGGACTCATCCAGTTTTGTCTGCTCATTCTTACCTAATAATGGACCCGCAATGCTCAACACAAATCCATAGCTCAATTAACGCCATCACAATCCACCCCAAGCAGCCCGAAGAATCCCAAGTTAACGAGCCAGATATGGAACAAGAAGAAGGTAACCTTGGAAACACCAACTCTAACCCACAATCTGATCCTTTAGCTTTAATCGCCACAGAACAAGTAAGAAAGCTAAATTCAATGCTTAAATCGCTCGGGTTGGTTCCCCAATCCTCCAATGCAAAATTTGTCTGCTCTAAAGAGGATGATGGTGAGGTGATGTTCATTGAGATCATACGATATGATGACGAACCTCGGAATGAGGGCCCCAATGAAGGTGAAGGGGCAACAATGGAAGAACCAACAGTAGAGTACTTCGACACTTTCCCAACTAAAGATGAGCTAACCTACCATAGGTACCTAATGAGTGGCCAAATCCCTTCAATATTTCTAAGAAATCCTATTATCATGGAAGGATGCCTCTACAACCTTAAGATACCATGCAACATTGGACATGTGCATATCGAAAAAGCTTACATTGACCTTAACTCTCCTCTTAATATCATGACCCGAATGATGTATAATTGGATCATGAGGATAAAACTTGACCCTAGGGAAAATGCAAATAGAGGAATTAGCAATTTCACAGGAAGGATCAAAGGGATGCATGTATTCATAGGAAATTTCACCTATGTCGTAGACTTCATGATTGTTTAGGATATTAGTTCAATTATAGACCCTAGGGTTTCTTGTAAGAATATTATTCAAATGACCTCATGAAACCAATGAGGTGAGAATCTGTATATATAGGGATAATACAACAATGTTTACAAATATCACTCCTATGATTAAGGAGATTGATTTAACTAAATGCCTATGATTAAGGAAAACAAATAAATACAATAAATGTTGTAGTTATCCGTTAATATCCCCCTTCAATCGAAATGGTGGCGGTCCAAGACGTAGCATGGTACGAAAGGTTTCAAACTGAGATCGCGGAAGACTTTTGGTGAAAATATCTGCCACCTGAAGATTGGTTGGAACAAACTTCGTATACAGTTTGCCAGAGTGTACAAGTTCACGAATAAAATGATAGTCGAGATCAATGTGTTTTGCACGCTTATGAGATACCGGATTCTGAGTCATGAACAAGGCACTCTTATTGTCACACAGGAGAGTGGGCCGATCAGGAGGTAATGCATGTAATTCCTGTAGAAGATGAGTGATCCATACAATCTCGGCAGCGGTATTGGCCATAGCCCGATATTCAGATTCACAACTAGAGCGGGAGACAGTTGGTTGCTTTTTGGCACTCCAAGACACAAGATTACCGCCTAGATAGATCGAATAGCCATAGGTAGAGCGACGCGTGTCCAGGCAACGAGCCCAATCGGCATCAGAATACCCGATGATCGTGTTTGTGTGAGGCCTACTGAAAGTGAGACCAAATGAGATGGTGCCTTTGACATACCGAAGAATTCTTTTGACGGACTGAAAATGCGCAATAGTTGGGGCATGTAGGAATTGTGAAACTTGATTAACAGCGTAGGATAAATCAGGTCTTGTGATCGTTAAATATTGAAGAGCCCCAACTAATGAGCGGTAAAGAGTTGAATCTGAATAAGGTATACCATCAGCAGTAAATGAGACATGAGTAGCAAGAGGTGTGCTAACTGGCTTGGAATCATAAAGATCGGCTCGTTTGAGTATGTCACGAGCATACTTGGATTGGGTGAGAAACAAACCATTGTCCGTGTAAGCGACTTCGAGTCCCAAAAAATAGTTAAGAGCGCCAAGGTCTTTGATGGCAAATTCATGATTAAGACGGGAAGTAAATGTGGCAATGACAGATTCATCATTTCCTGTAAGAATAAGATCATCAACATAGACGAGTAAGTACATGATGCAAGTATCACTAGTGAACACGAAGAGAGACGTGTCTGCCCGACTGCATGTAAAGCCATAAGAAAGAAGAAAAGTGCTCAACCGTTGAAACCAAGCCCGAGGTGCTTGTTTTAATCCATAAAGTGCCTTGGATAATTTGCAAACATGATTTGGATATTGATGATTAAGGAAGCCAGGAGGTTGTTCCATAAAAACTGTCTCATTTAAGTGACCGTTTAAAAACGCATTTTTGACATCAAGTTGGTGCAACTTCCATTTATGCAATACGGCAAGAGATATCACAATGCGAACGGTGGATGCTTTAACAACGGGACTGAACGTGTGATAGTAGTCGAGTCCCGGAATTTGACTGCAACCTTGGGCGACTAAACGGGCTTTGTATCGTTCAATTGTTCCATCCGAATTATATTTGATACGGTAAACCCATTTGGAACCAATAATATTTGCGGAACCAGGACGTGGGACTAAGACCCATGTTTGATTTTGTTGTAAGGCTTGAAACTCCTCATTCATGGCTTCCATCCATTTAGGATCCTTTGCGGCTGTTTTGAATCCACGAGGTTCGGTAGTGGATAATAAAGCAACATGGAGAGGATGAGTAGTAAGTGAAGCAAGATCAGCATGATGTTTGTGCTTGAAAATACCTGCCTTTGAACGTGTTGTCATCGGGTGAGAAGAAGTAGAAGATCCTGTAGTCGGCTGATCAGGAGCAATGTGAGTGGCTAATGGATGATTTTCTGGATCAGAAACGTGAACCAGATCTGAATCATTGGCTGGGATGTGTACCTGATCTGAATGATGGACTGAAATTGTATCTTGGACACCAAGAGAATGTTGGGATGTAATGGGGTTAGGTGTGTGGACCTGAGCAGCCTGATTTGGATCAGATGACCTGCATAATGAACATGGTGTTGGGCCCGAGGTTGGTTGGGTTTTGGGCGTTGCATTTTGCTTCAAGGCAGGAGAGCTTGGTGATTGGGGAACATCTGGAAGAAAGGTAGTGAGCTCCAAGGTGCTAATGTTAGGATTACATGATGAACCAATGAATGGAAAAACCGTTTCATTGAAGCGAGCATGACGAGTAACAAAAACACGGGAAGTAGTTGGATCGAGACATCGATACCCTTTGTGTTGCAGGCTATACCCAATGAAAATACACGGAATGCTTCTTGGTTCAAGTTTGTGTTGGGAATAGTCACGCAAATAAGGAAAGACTTGGCAACCATAGGTGCGAAAATTATCATATTGAGGATGCTGATTAAATAGCAGCTCAAAGGGAGACTTGTTCTTCAATAAAGGTGTGGGCAATCTATTTATAATAAATGTTGCCGTAGTAAATGCATCCACCCAATAGCTAGCCGGAACATGAGCATTAAATAGCATAGCAAGACCGGTTTCTACAATATGTCGATGCTTTCTTTCTGCTCGACCATTTTGTTGTGGTGTGTACGGACATGAAAACCGATGAAACGTGCCATTGTCTTCAAAGATTTTGCGAACAATTTGGTTTACAAATTCGGTGCCACCATCACTTTGAAAGGTTTTGATTTTTCGTGAGCATTGGGTTTGAACCAGATTTATAAACACGGGGAGAACCGAATAAAACCCTGTTTTTGTTTTGAGAGGATAAAGCCACGTAAACCTGGAATAATCGTCAATAAAAGCAACATAATATCGATATCCATCTTTCGAACAAATAGGAGCCGGTCCCCATAGATCACAATGAATCAAGTCTAAAGGATGAGAAGAACGTTTAGCATTAATAGTAAAAGGTAATCGTTGTCCTTTAGCAAGTTGGCATGGTGTGCAAAGAATAGGTTTTGGTAACAATGACGTAATAGATAAAACACCCAACTTATTCAAAGTAGAAATTACATCAAATGAAACGTGGCCTAAGCGAGCATGCCATAACTCATAAGAGGCTGGTTTTATAACTTTAGCCGTAGCAATGAAAGCAGTAGGTTCATCTTTGAGCACATAAAGTCCATGTTCACAGCGACCTCTAGCGAGAACCCGTTTTGTTTTCCGATCATGAATATAAAAAAATGGTTGAGAAAATAAAACATCAACGGGATGGTCAGTTGTTAGCTTACTCACAGAAAGCAATTTCTTGTTAAGTTTAGGAATAACAAGAACATTTCTTAAAGGAATATCATGTGAAACAGTTGTTGAGCCCGTATGAGTAATTGGAAGCGTCTTACCATTTCCAAACATGACTTTAGCATTACCTGGATAAGGAGATGAATGGTGGAGAGAGTCACAAGCAGGAGTCATGTGATCCGTAGCTCCCGAGTCAACATGCCAATTGGGAGTATTGGTGTTAACATGGCATTGCGCATGGAAAGCTTTTGCTAAAGATTCATCCGAAGAAGGCGAGGCTTGAGTAGCATAAGTATAAAGACTTGGACACGTAGTGGCATAATGGCCATTTGTTAGACATAACTGACAATGAGGTGGTCTGCGATTGTGACCACGTCCCCTGCCACGGGAATGATTGCCACGATTAGAACGACCGCCACCTTGTGCAGAATCGGTGTTGGTCGTTTCAACATGAAAAACAGCCGGTGGTGTAGGAGTACCATGTAGTGACTGTAGGAACAATTCATGACTTTCTGCTTGTGTAACCAAATCACGAAACATAGGAGCGGGTTTTGTGGCCCGAATAGCAGTAGAAAAAGTTTCGTAGGAGGGTCCCAAACCACAAAGAAACCAGTGTAATTTATCAATTTCAACAACGGGGTGACCGATTGCAGACAACTGGTTACAAAGTGCTTTGAATCGACGACAATAATCAGAAACTGAAGATGTACCTTTTTTAAGTTGTCGGAGAGAATCGCGCAATAAGTGAATCCGTTCAACAGACGCATTGCTATACGCAGCTTCAAGAGATAGCCATATTTGGTGAGCAGTAGTGAGACCAAGAACCTCAGCCGCCGCTTCTTCGGTTAGAGACGATTGAAGAAGAATGACGGCTCTTTGATCGTCTTCAGTCCATGTAAGTAGATCAGGATTAGGATTAGCTTTACCTTCAATAGTAACTTTGGGTGACGGTGAGATAGAGGTACCATTGATGTGTCCTATCAATTTCTGATAGGTGAAGATAGGTATCATATGATTTCGCCATAGAATATAATTGGTTGAAGAGAGCTTAATTGTTATCATATGTAACATGGTATTCATGGAAAATAGGCTATCATGAAAAGAAGAAGATGCTGCCATGGTGAGATCCCAGAAAATATTTGTGGGAGAAATACGGTAAAGAGGGGGAGGGTTTAGCTGGCTGATACCATGTAAGAATATTATTCAAATGACCTCATAAAACCAATGAGGTGAGAATCTGTATATATAGGGATAATACAACAATGTTTACAAATATCACTCATATGATTAAGGAGATTGATTTAACTAAATGCCTATGATTAAGGAAAACAAATAAATACAATAAATGTTTTAGTTATCCGTTAATAAACTCACTTTGAGATTGATTTTAAACCAAAAGATATGGTTCATGTTTGTTTTGATTTAATTCATTTTAGGGATTTTGATTGATATAGTAACTGAATTATGTGTTTCTTTGATTTAACATGCGTTGATACTTGAGTTGTTCTTACTAAATTGATTCTGATTTTTTTAGGTTGTAATTAGAGGTAGAACTACAAATGTGAGGTTGAAAGATTATACGATTATGGTACATGTCTTTTTTTTTGATTGAATATTTTTTTTATGTTTGTGACTTACATGCCTTTTGTTTAGTTGTTATAGCTATAAACATTGTAATCACACTAAATGTAATCACACTAAAAGTGATTTCCTATTTAGTTACAGATTCAAAGCCTATGTTTTTCATTCCCACGATTCAAAACAAATTAGATCTACACTATATACCGATTCAAAACACCGTTATTGTTCAATTTTGTTTTTCTTTTTCTGCATTTGAACTAACTGATTTTTATTGAATTTGAGGATCTTATTATATCACACCTTATTTTGGAAATCTCAAGGTAAGTGACTTTTAAAGTTACTATTATTTAGAAAAGTTATGTGTTTAATGATTTAGAAAAGTTATATGTTTGATGATTTTGAAGTTGCTATTATTGTAATTTAGCTATGATTCAAAAGGACACTACATAAATGTTGGAAAAACTAAAGACACCCAAACAAGGTACTCTTTGATATGATATATTTATACATTTGAGCTTTTCATTATATTATTTACCTTGAATGAATTATTATCAAATAGATAGAATTGTGGTAACATCTTAAGTGCATAATATGAGAGTTTTCTTTGCAAATTGGCCTCATGTTACTGTTAGACCAATAGTATTATCTTTAGTTTAAAGGACTTATGTCATGATGTCATATTGTTGTTTTACATTAAAACACTTTCTTTAAGGTTCTTTTACTTAATTCTTACATGTATCATAAATCCATAATAATAGAAAGATTTTTGGCTATTTTTTCTCTTTAGGTTGCACTCACCTGCTATACAGAGGGGTTAACATGGATCATGTCCTTTTAGAGAATAAGTTTTACCATGTTGAAACGTAAAGATGGTAAATCAACTGCATTTATCATTGGAAATCATGGAACCTCATATTCTAAGGTTAACTAACTTATCCTAATGTGGTGTGAGTTGTCTAATATTTAATTTAATAATTGACATTATTTCCAAAAGGTTACGCACAGCAGTCAAATTGATGGGATACTTGAAACAGTTGCACATAATAAAGATCATTCAAAACCTATCAAGGTAATATTCCAAGATATTTGTATGGTGTTCTAAAACTGTTGAGACAGAATGGGGTTTTGCAACTCTTGAAGAGGTGTTGGGCTGATTGGGTCGTTTTAAGGGATATTTTGATTTGCTTAAAAACTGCATTTTAATGGCTGTTTAAGCTAATTTATTATGCGTATATTTTCATATCACCAATTCAATTGTACAATTAATGTCAAGCCATTGCAACCATCTAAAACACCTTTATTGTTCAATTTTCTTTTTCTTTTTCTGCATTTGAACTAATTCATTTGTATTGATTTTCAGGATCTTATTATATCACACCTTATTTTTGAAATCTTAGGTAAGTGACTTTTGAAGTTATTATTATTTAGAAAAGTTATATGTTTGATGATTTTAAAGTTGTTATTATCGTAGTTCAACTATGATTCAAAAGGACACTACGTAAATGTTGGTGAAAAACTAAAGATACTAAATTTAGTGATTTCCAAGGGACATCCAAAAAAGGTACTCTTTGATATGATATATTTATACATTTGAGCTTTTCAATATATTATTTATCTTGAATGAATTATTATCAAATGGATAGAAATGTGGTAACATCTTAAGTGCATAATATGAGAGTTTTCTTTGCAAATTGGCCTCATGTTACTGTTAGACCAATATAGTTTCTTTAGTTTATAGGACTTATGTCATGATGTCATTTTGTTGTTTAACATCACGAAAATATATTGTTGTTTTACATTAGACACTTGCTTTTTAGGGTCTTTTATTTAATTCTTACATGTATCATAAATCCATAATAATAGAAAGATTTTTTGTTGTTTTTTCTCTTTGGGTTGCA
>BQNB010050227.1:0-41615 GCA_026074375.1 Tanacetum coccineum | reverse complement strand
AGAGAATCCGCACTTTTGCTGACCGCCAGACAAAGAGTAAAAGGAAGTTTGAGGACACCTCAAGGAACACTCAGAACCAACAACAACAATAAAACAAGAGGCAGAACACTGGCCGGGCCTACACTGCATGATCTGGTGAGAAAAAGCCATACGGGGGATCTAAACCCCTATGCTCAAAATGCAATTATCACCACAATGGTCTGTGTGCTCCCAAATGCCACAAATGCAACAAAGTTGGTCATTTTGCCCGTGACTGTAGGAGTACGGCAAGTGCCAACAATGCTAACTGCCCGAAGCGCACTGGGTCGGGCCAGAGACCAACTTGTTATGAGTGTGGAGTTCAGGGACATTTTAAGAGGGAATGTCCAAAGCTGAAAAACAACAACAACCATGGTAACCAAGTCGGAAATGGCAATGCTCCAGCGAAGGTGTATGCGGTAGGCCGTGCAGGGACTGACCCAGACTCAAATGTTTTGACGGGTACGTTCCTTCTAAACAACCGATATGCCTCTGTCTTATTTGATACTAGTGCCGATAGAAGTTTTGTATCTACTGCATTTAGCTCCCAAATTGATATCACACCAACTACATTAGATCACTATTATGACGTTGAACTAGCCGACGGGAGAATAATTGGGTTGAACACTATCCTTAGGGGTTGTACATTAAATATCCTGAACCACCCATTCAACATAGACTTAATGCCCATAGAACTTGGTAGTTTTGACGCTATAATTGGTATGGATTGGTTGGTAAAGTACCAAGCAATCATTGTGTGTGCCAAGAAGATCGTTCGTATCCCCTGGGGAAATGAAACATTAATTGTCCACGGTGATGGAAGCAACCAAGGACACGAGTCTCATCTACACATTATCTCGTACACCAGAACACAAGAATACATGCTAAAAGGATGTCCAGTCTTTTTGGCAAACGTTAATACAAAGGAGACGGAA
This sequence comes from Tanacetum coccineum, assembly GCA_026074375.1. Lineage (NCBI taxonomy): Eukaryota > Viridiplantae > Streptophyta > Magnoliopsida > Asterales > Asteraceae > Tanacetum > Tanacetum coccineum. The sequence goes on along the minus strand of BQNB010050227.1, from coordinate 40,662 downwards.
GACAAGTCGGAGAAGAAGCGACTTGAGGACGTACCAATCGTCCAGGATTTTCCTGATGTATTCCCTGAGGACTTGCCGGGTCTTCCTCTGACTCGACAAGTGGAATTTCAAATTGATTTGATACCTGGTGCTGCACCCGTAGCCGGACACCTTATCGATTGGCACCTTCTGAAATGAAAGAGTTATCGGAGCAACTGAAAGAACTATTTGACAAAGGCTTTATAATACCTAGTTCCTCACCTTGGGGATCTTTGGTCTTGTTTGTCAAGAAGAAGGATGGATCGTTTCGAATGTGCATCGACTATCGGGAATTGAATAAACTGACGGTGAAGAACCGTTATCCGCTCCCCAGAATTGATGATTTATTTGATCAACTTCAAGGGTTGAGTGTCTACTCGAAGATCGACCTAAGGTCGGGTTATCACCAACTGAGGGTTCGAGAAGAAGACATTTCGAAGACCGATTTTAGAACCCGTTACGGCCATTATGAATTTCAAGTTATGCCATTTGGTTTGACAAACGCACCTGCCGTATTCATGGACCTTATGAATCGGGTGTGCAAACCATATCTGGATAAATTCGTAATTGTCTTTATTGATGATATTCTGATATATTCGAAGAACAAGCAAGAACACGAAGAGCACCTTAAGTTAATCTTAGAGTTGCTTAAGAAAGAGGAGTTGTATGCCAAATTTTCCAAGTGTGAATTTTGGATTCCTAAAGTACAGTTCCTCGGTCACGTGATTGACAGCCAGGGTATTCACGTGGACCCTGCCAAGATCGAATCCATTAAAGATTGGGCATCTCCTAAGTCACCAACGGAGATTCATCAATTTTTAGGTCTTGTTGGGTATTATCGAAGATTCATCGAAGGATTTTCGAAGATTGCCAAACCAATGACCAAGCTCACTCAGAAGAAGGTCAAGTTTGAGTGGGGTGACAAACAAGAAATAGCGTTCCAACTGTTGAAGCAGAAGTTGTGTAGTGCACCAATTCTGGCTTTACCTGAAGGAAGCAAAGATTTTATCGTATACTGCGATGCTTCGAGCAAAGGTTTAGGCGTTGTATTGATGCAAAGAAAGAAGGTGATTGCTTATGTATCACGCCAACTGAAAATTCATGAGAAGAACTATACGACTCATGATTTGGAACTTAGAGCGGTAGTGTTTTCTCTGAAACTCTGGAGACACTATTTGTACCGAACCAAGTGTACGGTGTTCACGGATCACAAGAGTCTAGAACACATTCTTAATCAAAAGGCGCTGAATATGAGGCAGCGTTGTTGGTTAGAATTGCTTAGTGATTACGATTGCAAGATTCGCTATCACCCAGGGAAAGCAAATGTTGTTGCTGACGCCTTAAGCAGGAAGGAACGAGAGCCACCATTAAGGGTTTGAGCCTTAGTCATGACTATAGGTTTGAATCTTCCCAAACAAATTTTAGATGCTCAAACTGAAGCATAGAAACCAGAGAACATCAAGAACGAAGATGTTGGAGGTATGTTGCTTGAAAATTCTAAAGATCCGGAGAAGCTTAGGACAGAAAAGTTGGAACCCCGCGCGAATGGAACTCTATGTCTAAACGGCAGGAGTTGGTTACCATGCTATGGTGATTTGAGGAATGTGATCTTGCACGAGTCCCACAAGTCAAAGTATTCTATCCATCCGGGTTCTGAAAAGATGTACCAAGACATGAAAAAGCTATATTGGTGGCCCAATATGAAGGCAAACATCGCCACCTATGTTAGCAAATGTTTGACTTGTGCCAAGGTCAAGGTAGAACATCAAAGGCCATCAGGATTGTTGGTACAACCCGATATACCTCAATGGAAGTGGGACAACATCACTATGGATTTTGTCACGAAGCTTCCTAAGTCGTCACAAGGCTACGACACTATTTGGGTGATTGTTGACCGACTCACTAAGTCCGCAATCTTTGTACCAATGAGAGAGACTGATCCGATGGATAAACTTGCAAGAATGTACCTAAAGGAGGTGGTCACGAGGCATGGAATACCTCTCTCGATTATTTGTGATCGTGACCCTAGGTTCGCATCAAATTTCTGGAGGTCACTTCAGAATGCTTTGGGTACTAGTCTGGATATGAGTACTGTGTGCCATCCACAAAACAATGGGAAAGCGAAGAGACTATTCCTAATCTCAGATGTTTGATGCCTGTGTAATCGACTTTGGAAAGGGTTGGTTTAATCATTTGCCATTAGTCGAGTTCTCATATAATAATAGCTATCACGCTAGCATCAAGGCTGCATAATTTGAAGCACTTTACCGTTAAAAGTGTCATTCACCCGTTTGTTAGGCCGAGGTTGGTGAAGTTCAACTCACTGGTCCAGAAATAGTGCAAGAAACAACTGAGAAGATCGTTCAAATCAAGCAGAGAATGCAAGCTGCTCGCGATCGACAAAAGAGTTACACGGATCTAAAGCGTAAACCGATGGAATTTCAGGTTGGGGATAAAGTTATGCTTAAAGTTTCGCCTTGGAAAGGGGTCGTACGTTTTGGCAAACGGGGGAAGTTGAACCCTAGGTACGTTGGACCATTCAAGGTGTTGGAAAAGGTTGGATCCATTGAATACAAGCTTGAGCTTTCACAAGAGCTGAGCAGGGTACACAATACGTTCCATGTATCCAACTTGAAAAAGTGTTATGCTGACGAACCATTAGCCGTTCCATTGGATGGACTTCACTTTGATGACAAGCTTCAATTTGTCGAGGAGCCAGTAGAAATCATGGACCGTGAAGTTAAACGGTTGAAGCGAAGCCGCATTCCAATAATCAAGGTTCGATGGAACTCCAGGAGAGGTCCTGAGTTCACATGGGAACGCGAAGATCAATTCAGGAAGAAATATCCACACCTCTTCACAAAGACCGCACCGTCGTTAAGTGTCGCGTCTTAAGCCTTGAGGACAAGGCTCACTAAACGGGGGAGACTATAACACCCTGTGTTTTAGGGTCATTTACAACGTCAATAAATTCACTATGTATTTTTAGTATTGTACGCGTTTGCTTTTAAATCATAAACGTTAAATTAAATCGCGTAAGCTAAAAATGATCATTCAATGTAAATGGGCACCAAACAATTAAACATTTACATCAAGCAAGTGTTAAGTAATTATTTTGAGGATAATTATTAACTTTGTTCATTTTATTTTTATTGGTTGCGTAAAGTGTTTACGTTTCGCGATAAAATACGTTTAGGCATTCCCGGAACCACCAAAACTTTTCTACGCTTCAACAAATACCCACAATTATACCCAATACTCAAAATTCACAAAATAACATCACCTATATACATATAAAACCAAACATGGATGGACTTATACAAAAATATCTAGTTTGAAAACATTTCTCCTTGTTTTCATGAGATGTTCTCAACTATTAGGGAATACTTAGTTAATTCTTGCAAGCTCATTTCCCTCATCTTGTTTGTGATCCCTAATAATGTTATTGACTAGTCTTCTTTGCATATAAGTCTTGCACACTAGTAAGTAACATACACAAGTCATTTCCTTGATAAAAATCAAACACAATTCTCTCCCTCTTTCTCCCTTTTAGCTACGGCAAACAAACACCCCATATATATCCATAACTTTGATTTTCTAAGACCATACAAGCACTCATATATCATATCTAAGATACCTCAAGGTGTTTTAAAGGTTTGGTTAAGCCTTTACAAGTGTTAAAGCAAGGAAAAGGAAGGATTAGGGTTTTATTGTGGATTAGGGTTTCTTGGTTGTGAAAGCTAGGGTTTATAATCTAAACAAGGGTTTGGATTTTGTTGGTCATCATATTACATCACTCTAAGGTTATCTAAAAGCCCTCATCTTTTCATAATTATGATTTTATGTGTATATTAGTTTTATATAGCAAAATCACCATTAGGATACTTTTGAACATGTAAAATGGATTTTTACTTGTGATTATGGTTTTGTACACTTTTACATATGTTATGATGTTGATAATATCATGTTATAATGAGATTATAAGTCTTGTACACTCTTGGTTTATGTATAAAAAGCTTATGTACAAACTTGTTAATTTAGGGTTTACTTAATAACTTGTAATTAAAAGTTACATAATAAGTTGTGATTTAAAGGTGTTATTAAGGACTTGATACTATGGACTCTTGGACAAAATATGGACATTATTATATGTAACATATATGATAAATAAGACTATAAAGGGTTGTGGTAATTTACTAGGTTGAAAAGTACATAAAACAAGTTATATAAATAAGTATACATATTGATTTCAAAGGGGCTGTTTTGGTTCGTGTATGGTGACAGCCATATCATGTCTTAAAAAGATAGTACACCTCATGACGATTCCAAATATGTAAAGAACTCGAAAAACCGCCTTATAACGAGAAAGATACGACAAATATACGTTTTACGTTAATACCGGGTTTATAAAATAAATTTTATAAAAACATGTTATCAAATACTTTTGATATAAAAGGTTTATTATTTTTAACAGATCCTACATATTTTTAGAATTCCAAAATGATAAGAATCGTAATTTTTCAATCAATAACGAAGAAGTTATGAATTTCGCAAGTTTACAATAATTAACACTTTTATAAAAAGTTACTGTTCATCAGGAACATTTATTTTTGGAAAACATCAAAAATAAATAGAACTTTCAATTACAAAGACGTGCTCGAAAGAATCGCTAAAAACGGAACTATAACGAATAAAATACGACATTTACGGGTTTTACGACAATATCTATAAAAATCTCTTTATAACTGGTGTGAACAGTAAAAAGTACTGTTCACCAGAGGACATGAAATACAAAAATGTCATATTTTGATACGTCGTCTTAATACGAAAGCGTGGACATAAGAAACGGACCTAAAATGATAAAGTTATGTCATTTTTACTAAAGGTATATTTATAAACGTTTTCACTTTATAAATATGATTTCACTAAAATGATTAGATGGTGATTGAGCTATATAGAATTGTATATGGTAGTAGTTACTCAAAGTGATTAGTACTTATACGACCTATATTGGATTAGGTTGCATTCGATCATTACCGTGACGCATTTTCTGTGATATATTTGATTATCGTTCACTCAAGGTGAGTTCATAGCCCCACGTTTTACATGATTTTGTTTTATAAGTTTTTGGGGTGAGAAACATTCATTGTTTTACAATTGGACACAAGTGGATACTTTTACTTTATGATTACGTGTTGCCTAAGTAGCGATAACCCTAGTTGAGCCCATTATCATGAACTGTCAATTACTGGATTGTGAGCGTGAATGTTATGAATAGATCTATTGGGATTGACATCCCCGTTCGGGTGATTAGCTATCACTGGACAAACGAACGTATACCATGTCGAACATAGGATGTTGCGGGTTAGAACATCAGCATGGGCAATGTAGGCAATTTATATTGTATTCACTTATGTCGAGCTTCAGTGTCATGAGCTTAGGGCAACGTAATTACATTTATATGATGTCTGCATCTGTTGCATTATCATACACTTGGGAAATCTTGTGTTCCTACAATATACGATTTATCAAACCTATGAATTCACCAACATTATTGTTGACGTTTTAAAGCAATGTTTTTCAGGAGGTCAATAAGCACGAGGTGCAAGGGATACATTGGTGGTTTGATTTGGATATCATGCATTAAAGATTTTGTCGCATTACATTTTGTATATCTGTTATGGGCTAGAAATCTTTTTATTTTGAACAAGTGAAGCTTCGGTCTTATGTAACAAATACTTTATTAAATCCAATGTATCGGTTTTAAATGACTTTTTGGTTGTTCTATATATATCTTGTGTTATTGATCATTGAAGTAACACGCTCCGGACCCTTATTCCGCTGCGACCTAATTTGGAGGTGTTACATTTACTTTATTCTTCATGTTCCTACTTGGTGTTCGCGAGATCCTATCATTCTTTTTATTTCCAGTAAGCTTTGATCTGCACTTACTAGTAGAACACTTCAATTCTGTAGAAGACAACACAGGTGTGTTAGAATCTGATGTTTTCGATGACTCTACCTGTTTAATGTTGCTTGAGGATGTGAGAGGTTCAGCAAACCTAACTTTCTTGACCTTGTTTTTGGGTGTGACAGCAACCTTTTTCTCATTAAGTTTAATCGCATTAGGGCAAGTATCTTGAACATATACAAGTAACTCCTGAATTCGCTGGGCATGCTTACATGCAAAGTCTAACTCTTTATCTAAAGGTTGATTTGCTTTAGCTTGTTCGACTAATCCCCAAAAGAATATCAGCTTGTTCCTGAGTATACTTAAGGTATTCTATGTGAATTTCCCTATTTTGCAATAACCTAGGAGCTAAAGGTTCTAAGTCTAGCTTGAATATTCCTGGAACAATAGTGCTGGCAGATGGTATTTGTGCAGCAATATCAACAATTTCTTTTCCTTTTAGTTTTCGTAAATCGTTTTTAATGATGTTATCACAAAAACCTTATCTTGAATTTGAGCTTTTAAATCCTCATTTTCAGCAGATTTTGAGTTCAGTTTATCAATTAAAGAGTCACTCTGTTCTTTAGTACGAACATGTGTCTTTTTGATTGAGTCAAACTGCTCTTCAAAAACCCATTTCACATGATTAATTTCATTACAAAGACGCTCGCTTTCCGAAATCAATTTTGCCATACTATTTCCCAATTCCACATTTTTGGTCTCAATTTCACAATAATCATAATTGACATTCTCTTCCTTGGACTTTTCTCTCATTCATTTTATAATATCCTTCAACTTACAGATGGTAGTGTCTTTGTCTTGTAGCTAAGCTTTCAAATCATTATTTTCAAAATATTTTGGAATTTCGAGAGCATTTTGAGTATCAAAAGATTCATCTTTTTGAAAAATTTCTTAATTAAGTTGTATTGACGCTTCAAGAGAAATACAATGTTTTTCAAGTTGTGAGTACCTTTTCAAAAGATTATTATGCGCATTTTGTGATTCCAAAAGCTCAGCCTCAAGATTGAAACACTTATCACAAGATTCATTTCGCTTTCTTTCCACATTCACAGATTCATCAATCAAAGACATAAAATTTATCACAGTTAAAAGAACATCTTGAGACATGATTTGTTGTAAGAGTCGATCATTTTCCAAAAATAATTCTTTCTTAGAAATTTCCAAACAATATTTGTCAACTGAAAATTGTTGAACAGTAGCGTCTATTTGGTCAAAAAATGTATGTACTTCCATTATTTTATTTAGAAGATCTCTATTAAACACATTGAATATGTCTTTTAAATATTTTAGAAAGGGAATAATTTCATTGTTAAAAATAGATTTTGTATGTTTAAACCCACATTCACCTTTTGTACGAGCATTAGGTGTTGTCCTCTTCTTTACCACAAAGTCAAACTGGGCGAGGTGGAATTTAAGCTTTTTAAGGCTTGCATTCACCAAACTCACCTTAGGTAGTTCACTGGGAACTTCCACTTTGACAGGTGGTGGATTAGAAGATTCAATGTTAGGATTATAGATATTTTATAAACATAGTACTCTTCATGACGAATCCAAAGACATAAGAAACTTGAGAAATGGAATTAAAATGAACAAGTTACGTATTTTATAAGTTATATATAATTAATTACATAAAAACAATGTTTATGAACTGTTACGAACAGTAAAAGTTACTGTTCATCAGAAGTTTTAATTTTTATAAATATGATATTTTGATAGATTTTCTCAATACGAAGTCGTGGACATAAGAAACGTATAAAACTGAGTTAAAACGATAAAGATATGAGGTTTTAAAATCGCGCGCACTATTTTACTTTTATACATTATTTTTATAAAACAATTAAATTAATAATGAAATATCATTATATAATCAATAAAAACATTACATCATATATTTTTACAAATGATACATTGGTAAATAAAAATAACATTTTCTTTACGGGTACAAGACAATACTTTATTTAACAAAGTACGAGTTAATTATTAATTTAACTTTTAAAGATTTAATAAAAACTATCAGGTGGTGGTGTGACTATATAACATGTGATGCTTTATTTATGTATAACACATTATACTCATATGGCCTATAATTAATTAGGTTGCATTCGGATTGCCGAGACGATTCACTTATTTTATTTAGATAATCAATCATTCACTTACGGTGAGTTCATAGCCCCGCTTTTATACCATTATATTGTTTTACAACTTTGGGGTGAGAAACATGCATCGTTTTACATTTGGACGCAAGTACCCTTTTAAACAAGTTACGAGTTGGCCTAAGTAGCTAAACCCACTATTGCCCACTATCATGAACTGTCAATTGCTAGTTAGCGAGCGCGAATGTTATGAATAGACTATTTAAGATTGACAACCCCGTTCGTGGCGAGTAGCCTCACCAGTTTCGAAATGTACTGAACAAAAATGATAACATTTCGGAACAGAGTTGGATGTTGCGGGTTTGAACATTTTACACGGAGCACATTAGCGCATTAATTTTCATACATAATGTCGAGCTTCGTGTCATGACCTTACTTAGCGCACTTCGTAATCACTTTTGAGATATTTTAATTGTTACAGTGTCCTTACATTGGAAAATCTTGTGGTACCCTATTTTATACATTTAATAAACCTGTGAATTCACCAACTTTATTGATGTTTGTAAAAGCATTTATCTCAGTCAATAAGTACGAGAAACCAGGATACATTAGGTGGTCCACCATTTTTTTTGGAGTCATTTACTAATAAAGATGTTTCGGGTGCATTACAATTTTGGGAATAATCTGTTATGTCTTAAAATCTTTATTTTCATGAAGAACATATAAGCTTCGGGGCTATTATAAAAAACAAGTATATTTAATCAATGTATCAATTTTAACGACTCATATAGAAGGTCGTTCTCATATCTATACTATAATCTATGAAAGTTACACACTCGTGACCCTTTATTCCGCTGCGACTCATTTGGGTTTGTTCCAGATTGGAATCAAGGAGCCTAGGTTAAAGAGAACCAGTCAAATGTTTTTTTTATACTTGGACTAAAACCATTTTCAAACTTTGCATCATACAAAAGTTTATTAATGGGACACATCCACAATTGAGTTACATTAGTTTGTTATGCTATATTGCTTTCATGATCCTTTATACATGTTTATATTAAACTACATAATACTATGCTGGTTTTTATATTATATACATATATAAGTATTTATCTTTCTGCATCATTTCATCTGCATCTCCGTTAAACCTATACCCTTGTACAACTGACTCCGAACCAGGGAGAGTCTTTTGGGGAGCCGATGAGGAGATATCTGATGGAGGTTCTCCACGAGTCATCGTATACGGATACGATGGACTTTCCCATGTAGCCCTAGCCCACTAATCCCCTGACTATGTGCCCGGACCTGAGCACCCACCATCTCCTGATTACGTGCCCGGTCCTGAGCACCCACCATCACCTGTCGAGATACCATATATACCTGAGCCTGAGTACCCCGAGTACTTAGTACCTTTGGAGGATGAGGCACCCATGGAGGACCAACCTCTACCCGCTAATGCCTCACCCGCAGCCCTATCACCGGGCTATGTGCCTGATTCTGATCTGGAGGAGGATCCGGAGGAGGACTCCGAGGAGGAGCATGCTGACTACCCTGCTGATGGAGGGGATAGAGATGATGAGCCCTCCGATGATGACAGTGATGATGATACTGATGATGATGAAGAGCCTTTCGAGGACGAGGATGATGACGAGGAGGAGGAGGAGCACCTAGCTCCGACCGACTCTTCTGCCGCACCTGTTGCTGACCCTGTTCCCTCTGCTGGGGATACAGAGGCATTTAAGACCGATGAGTCTGCACCTACACCTAGATCACCTCAGACCATAGTCCCCTTTGCTCAGACACGTCTCCGTAGGGCACGGAAGACTGTCAGACTTGAGCCACCGATGTCAGCATCCATGGAGGCATGCATTGCTGAGTATGCTGCCGCACCTACCTTAGTTACCCCGACAAATACATTTACTTTATTGATTAAACTCCCCCCCCACTATCCCCCTCACACAGTTATCTGTACTCCCACCACCTTTACCTCAACCCCCTCCACCACCACGCGACCCCCGCAAAACCCTTTCTTCTATATACATTACCTCTATTTACTGTTTGTACTTTACAACCCACATACTCATCAGGTACACCACTCACCACACAAAACATGACAGGGATTTATTTTTTCTTTACTCACCCTCCAACAGCCACGCAACCTACCAGCCCACCCATAATTTTTTTTACATTACCCAACCCCCACCACAACCACCCATCTTACCTGTTGCATCTTCACCATTACCCCTACCATCACCACTCACTACTAGCCCTACTGATGCAGGGGCACCATTAGGCTATAGGGTAGCTGGGATTCGGATGAGAGTTGCAGCTGCATCACCACCCTTATTACTTCCATCTACTTCCCACAAGACTGATGTTCTCGAGGCTAAGATGCCGCCTCGGAAGAGAGCTTGTTTTACTACTCCCGCTCCCGGATTCAAGATCGGGGAGAGTTCAGCAGCTGGTGCCGCGAGACAGCCAGGGCCTACTCCAGAGGCCGACGCTTGGGATGAGATTGTTGAGGCCATGATGGAGATAGCACCGACCACCTTGGAGGGGGTCGACCAGAGAGTAACGGAGCTTGATACTAACTGTTAGCAGAGGCTGAGGAGTTGTCAGGTGCGATTCGAGGAAGCATATGATGACCGACGCTTACTTGAGATCCCTAGTCAAAACCACATTTCAGAGATAGACCGCACCTAACCACCGGGCCACACAGCTTTGGCTTTGGATAAGAGGGGCCTGAATCATTGCTCGTATAGCAAAGACTGGGTTTTGAGGAGATAGTGCAGCCATAGAGGCACATGTTAGGACACTAGAGCACATTTGCACATTGGATTGCTCAAACCACAATCACATCAACTCAGTTGACTAACAGTCACTTGACCGTATTGAGGACACTAAAGGCTAGAGACCAGAGCCCGTAAGATGGGCCAGCTGAGCTTTGGCATAGCTGTTATCATGTATCATTTGTAGCTATCCTGTATAGCCTATTAAGTTTTATGGGTTACTCCTAGCTAATAGGCTGTAGTGACTTTTGTTTTATCTTTTAGCTATCATTGTATGGCGTGTTAAGTTAATTATGGTGAATCCCAAGCTAACACCGCCTTAGGTCTAATAATTTCACTTTTTGTATCTCAATGACTGAACATGTTTGTAATCAGGGCCATCATAAATGATTATCGATGTTTGTTTTGTATGGATGTTGATTTATTTATGTCATTGTTGATTTCACCTTTCAGTTGTATATTTCACTGTGGATTGTGATCTCATTTTATCTATTATGCATATGTCATGTTACGTTTATGATCATATGAAATCTAACATGTATTATATTCCTTATGATTTTAGAGAAAATAGCACCCAAGAAAAGAACCACGAGGGCAACACCCGCCACCACAACCACTCTTACCACAACTGTCACTAATGCTCAACTTCAGGCTTTAATTGATCAAGGCGTTACTGTTGCACTAGCAGAACGTGATGCGGACAGGAGCAAAAATGACGATAACAGCCATGGTTCAAGAACCGACGGAAGAAGGCAAGTGACTACTCAACGAGAGTGCACTTACACTGATTACTTGAAGTGCCAGCCTATGAATTTCAAAGGCACTTAAGGAGTCGTTGGCCTGACCCAATAGGTGGAAAAGATGGAATATGTTTTCCTTATCAGCAACTGTGCTATCGCAAGTCAAGTTAAGTATGCATCTTGTACTCTTCAAGGAAGTGCCTTGACATGGTGGAACTCCCACGTAAGGGCTGTCGGATAGGATGTTGCATATGCAACGCCATGGATGGCTTTAAAAAGGATGATAACAGATAAATACTTCCCCATGGGCTAAATCAAAAAGCTAGAATCTGAGTATTAGAACTTAAAGGTAAGAGGTACCGATTTGTTGACTTACAACCAACGATTCCAGGAGTTGGCACTGATGTGTGATAGAATGTTCCCTGAGGAATCACCTGAAGTGGAAAGGTACGTCGGTGGCCTTCCCGACATGATTCATAGCAGTGTTAAGGCATCGAAGCCTCAGTCAATACAAGAGGCAATTGAGTTTGCTACTGAAATATTGGATAAAAAGATGCTCACGGCGGCTGAACGTCAAGCAAAGAATAAGAGGAAATTTGAAGATAGTTTAAGAAACAACCAAAACCAACAACAGCTATTCAAAAGGAATAATGTGGCGCGGGCTTACACTGTTGGGCCCGGAGATAAGAAGCCTTATGGAGGAACCAAACCTCTATGTACCAAGTGCAATTATCACCATGATGGGCCATGTGGTCAAAAGTGCACTAACTGCAAAAAGATTGGCCATTCGGCCCGTGACTGTAAAGGCCGACCTGCTACTAACAACAACAACAACAACAACAACCAGAGAGCCCAAGGGGAAATCCAAAAGGCATCACCTGCTTTGAGTGTGGAGTTCAAGGTCATATTAGGAGTGACTACCCAAAGCTGAAGAATAAAAATCAAGGAAGTCGGGCTGGAAATGGTAATGCTATGGCGAGAGCTTATGCTATGGGAACTGTCGGGATAAACTCAAACTCTAATGTTGTTACGGGTACGTTCCTCCTAAATAACCGTTATTCTTCAATTTTATTTGATACTGGTGCCGATAGAAGTTTCGTATCTACTGCGTTTAGTTCCTTGATTGATATCATCCCAACTACTCAAGACCATGGTTATGATGTCGAGTTAGCTGACGGTAGAATAATTTGGGTTAATACACTTATACGAGGTTGCACTTTAAATTTTCTAAATCACCCATTCAACATCGACTTAATGCCTGTAGAGATGGGTAGTTTTGACGTCATTATCGGTATGGACTGGTTAGCTAAATATCATGTCGTGATCGTTTGTGATGAGAAACTCGTTCGTGTTCCCTTTGGAGACGAAATTTTAATTTTTTTATGGTGATGGAAACAACAACAGACACGAGTCCCAATTAAATATCATCTTGTGCACTAAAACACAAAAGTATTTGCTGAAGGGATGTCTTATCTTTCTAGCACATGTTACCACGAAAAAGGCGAAAGACAAGTCAAAGGAGAAGTGACTTAAAGACGTACCAATAGTCCAAGACTTTCCTGGGGTATTTCTTGAGGACTTGCCGGGTATTCCACCAACCCGCCAAGTGGAATTTCAAATCGACTTGATACCTGGTGCTGCGCCGGTAGCACGGGCCCCTTATCGATTGGCTCCATCTGAGATGAAAGAATTGTCGGACCAACTGAAAGAACTTTCCGACAAAGGCTTTATAAGACCTAGTTCCTCACCTTGGGGAGCTCCGGTCTTGTTTGTCAAGAAGAAGGATGGATCATTCCGGATGTGCATTGACTACCGAGAATTGAATAAGCTGACGGTGAAGAATCGTTATCCGCTTCCAAGGATTGATGATTTGTTCGATCAACTACAAGGTTCAAGTGTCTACTCGAAGATCGACCTGAGATCGGGTTATCATCAACTAAGGGTTCGTGAAGAAGATATTCCAAAGACCGCATTCAGAACTCGATATGGACATTATGAATTTCAGGTTATGCCGTTTGGTTTTACTAACGCACCTGCTGTATTTATGGACCTTATGAATCGGGTGTGCAAACCATATCTGGATAAATTCGTAATTGTCTTTATTGATGATATTCTGATATACTCGAAGAACCAGCAAGAACATGAAGAGCATCTCAAGTTAATCTTGGAATTGCTTAAGAAGGAGCAGTTGTATGCCAAATTCTCTAAATGCGAATTTTGGATTCCTAAAGTACAGTTCCTTGGTCACGTGATTGACAGTCAGGGTATTCACGTGGATCCCGCCAAGATTGAATCCGTTAAAGATTGGGCATCTCCTAAGTCGGCAACAGAGATTCGTCAATTTTTAGGCCTTGCAGGCTATTACCGAAGATTCATTGAAGGATTCTCAAAGATCGCCAAGCTAATGACCAAGCTTACTCAAAAGAAGGTCAAGTTTGATTGGGGTGACAAAGCAGAGACAGCTTTTCAATTGATAAAGCAGAAGTTGTGTAGTGCACCAATTCTGGCTTTACCCGAAGGAAGTGAAGACTTTATCGTTTACTGTGATGCTTCGATCAAAGGGTTGGGCGTTGTGCTAATGCAAAGAGAAAATGTGATCGCTTATGCATCACGACAACTGAAAATTCATGAGAAGAATTACACCACACATGATTTGGAGTTAGGCGCAGTAGTGTTCGCTCTGAAGATCTAGAGGCACTATCTGTACGGGACAAAATGTACCATGTTCACTGATCACAAAAGCTTACAACACATCCTTGACCAGAAGGAATTGAACATGAGACAACGCCGTTGGTTGGAATTGCTTAGTGATTACGATTGTGAAATTCGTTATCACCCCGGGAAAGCGAATGTCGTGGCTGACGCATTGAGCAGGAAGGAACGAATAAAGCCATTGCGGGTTCGAGCCTTAGTGATGACTATTGGTTTGGACCTTCCTAAGCAAATTCTAGGAGCTCAGGCCGAGGCAAGGAAACCAGAAAACCTAAAGTCTGAGGATGTGGGAGGTATGTTGATTGAAAATTCGAAGGACCCAGAAAAGCCCAGGAAGGAGAAGTTGGAACCGCGTGCGGACGGAACATTGTGTCTAAATAACAGAAGTTGGTTGTCGTGCTATGGTGACCTAAGGACTCTGATTATGCATGAGTCTCACAAGTTGAAATATTATGTTCATTCAGGTTCCGATAAAATGTACCAAGACATGAAGCAACTATACTGGTGGCCTAACATGAAAGCTGACATTACCACCTATGTTAGCAAGTGTTTGACGTGTTTAAGAGTCAAGGTCGAACACCAAAAACCATCTGGCTTATTGGTACAACCAGAGATTCCTCAATGGAAGTGGGACAATATCACCATGGATTTTGTCACCAAACTCCCAAGGACGCAAAGTGGAAACGACACCATATGGGTAATTGTAGACCGACTCACTAAGTCTGCACACTTTTTACCGATGAGGGAAGCTGACCCTATGGACAAACTAGCGAGACTGTACTTGAAAGAAGTGGTCACAAGACATGGAATACCAGTCTCGATCATTTATGACCGTGACCCTCGGTTTGCGTCAAATTTTTGGAGGTCATTTCAGAAGGCTATGGGTACTCGGCTGGATATGAGTATGGCATACCATCCGGAGACTGATGGGCAAAGCGAAAGAACCATTCAGACATTAGAAGATATGTTACGCGCTTGTGTAATAGACTTTGGGAATGGTTGGGAAAGACACTTACCGTTGATCGAGTTTTCATACAACAATAGTTATCATGCTAGTATTAAAGCTGCCCCATTCGAGGCACTTTATGGTCGGAAGTGTCGATCACCTGTTTGTTGGGCCGAGGTCGGAGAAGCTCAGCTTACCGGCCTAGAACTCATTCATGAGACAACCGAGAAGATTGTCCAAATCAAGCAAAGAATCCAAGCTGCTCGGGATCGCCAAAAGAGTTACGCTGATGTGAGGCGTAAGCCTTTAGAATTTCAAGTTGGCAACCGAGTGATGTTAAAGGTATCACCTTGGAAATGGGTCGTACGTTTTGGCAAACGAGGGAAATTGAACCCTACATATATTGGACCTTTCAAGGTGATAGCCAAAGTAGGAACCGTTGCTTCTAGACTTGAACTACCTCAACAGTTAATCAGAGTTCATAGCATGTTTCATGTATCCAATCTAAAGAAGTGTTTATCTGATGGACCATTGGCAGTTCCGTTAGATGAAATACACATTGATGATAAACTCCGCTTCGTTGAAGAGCCAGTGGAAATTATGGATCGTGAAGTCAAGCGGTTAAAGCGAAGCCATATCCCCATCATCAAAGTTTGTTGGAACTCCAAGAGAGGTCTTGAGTTCACCTGGGAATGTGAAGATCAGTTCTGAAAGAAGTATCCGCATCTTTTCACTAAACCCGTACCTTCGTCAAGTGTGGCAACTTGAGCCTTGAGGACAAGGCTCTTCTAACGAGTGGAGACTGTAACATTTCTCATTTTCAGGTCATTTCCCGACTCAATTATTATCATTATTTATTTTTAGAGTTTTACGCGTTCGCTTTTAATTATTATCTTATAGTTAAATCGCGTAAACTAAAAATCAACATTCAACGTAAACGGGCACCAAACAAATAAAAGTTTACGTCAAGCAAGTGTTATATGATTATTAAGAGTATAAATTATAACTTTTCATAATTTATTTTTATTGGTTGCGTAAAACGCTTACGTTCCGCAATAAATTACATTTAGGCATACCCGGAAGCACCAATACCCATCTACACTCAAACAAATACCCACTTTTATACCCAATATCTAAAAATTTACTTATTTATAAGTCAAATAAGCCATAAAGCGAGATCATGGTATATGTATACATGAAATAAACTTAAAATGCACTAAACCTTTACCTTTACAACTAATAACTCTTACATACTAGTACCTTTATAACACATCTCCATAAATTGGCTTGTCACTAGTCCTTTCCCCCCCCCCTCTTTGAACCATGAGCTAGCATGGGGAGGAGGAGAAGCCTTCTTACACCATGTACTCAAACCACCAACACCCCGTGGTTTCCTTTTAGGTGGTTTAAGGTTTCAATCATGCTATAACTAGAAAGTCTAAGGTACCTAGCTCATTTACATACTCCAACAATTAACCTAAACACAAAATCTCTCCCTCAAGAATAACCAAACCCACGGCTCAAAATTTATGAGCTAGGGTTTCATATTCTTTGATTTTCTAAAGCATTCCAAGTATTCTAGTGTTCATTCTAAGATAATCTAAGGTTAGTCAAGGTTATTACAAGCTTGGATTTAGGTTTAACAAGGATTAATCAAGAAAACATATTTAAGGTTTCCTTGATTAGGGTTTTGGTTTTGGAAGTCTTACTAAGATTTTTATCTTGTATTCATCATTCTACTCATCTTCTATAAGGTCTATTTAAAGTATTCCATTTCCATTCATTCATTTTCTTAGGTGTACATGCTTGTTATATAGGTTAAACACCACCTAGATTCATTTTTGTGATATATGAAGTATTTTGAGGCTTATATAATTCGAATTTACTTATGTACATGGTGAAGTAATACTTGAAATAAAAGTACATGCTTGGTATAAGTGTTAAATAAAATTATATAGATAGTTTACAAACTAAAATGTGTTCAAGGTTTATTTACAAGTTTATGTATAAAAATATCACGAGGACATGGATTTCATTTGGACAAGTATTGTGGAAATTTATAAGACTTAATATATGTGAGAAATATGGTATAACACTTGGTGAAAGAATGGTGCAAAGTTTCTAAATAAAAGGAATTATAAAACTTGTTTTATTAATCACAAAACCCTAATTAATTTTATAACCTACTGTTTGAATTCGACTTTTAACTTATAAATTTTATATTTTATTAAAATAGTACATATTACAAGGATCGTAGGCATGTAAAGAACTTAAAAACGGATTTATAACGAAGAAGATATGACATTTGCAAGTTTACGTTAATTAAACGTATAAAAGTGATTTTATAAAAGTTATTTTATACAAATGCCTACTGTTACAGATCTGATATATAAAAATAAATCTTTTATAAATATAGTACTTTTCATAAGGAATCCAAGGACGTAAGAAACTCGAGAAACGGAATTAAAATGAAGATGATACGTTATTTACAAGTTTAAGTTAAAAAGTATTTTTATAAACTGTTATGAATAGTAAATGTTACTGTTCATCAGAGGGTTAATTCTTATTAGTATAATATTTTGATAGATTTTCTTAATATGAAGTCGTGGACGCAAGAAACGTATAAAACGAAGTTAAAACGATGAAGATATAAGGTTTTTAAAATCGCGCGCACTTTTTTTATTTTTACACATTATTTTATAAAATAATCAAATTAATTATATAATATATATATAATTAATTAATAAACAGATTAAATCATATTTTAAATAATACATTTGCAATATTTCTTTACGGATCCAAATGTACTTACTTTTATTTAACAAAGTACACTTTAATTATTAATTCAACTTTTATAACTTAATCAAAAACTATTAGGTGGTGGTAAAACTATATAACATGTGATGTTTTATTCATGTATAATACTTTATACTCATACGACCTACAATTAAATAGGTTGCATTCGGGTTTGACGTGACGATTTACCTTCTTGATTTATATAATCAATCACTTACTTTCGGTGAGTTCATAGCCCCGCTTTTATACAATTATATTGTTTTACAACTTAGGGGTGAGAAACATGCATTGTTTTACGTTTGGACGCAAGTACTCTTTTAAACATGTTACGAGTTGGCCTAAGTAGCTAAACTCACTATTGCCCATTATCATGAACTGTCAATTGCTAGTTAGCGAGCGCGAATGTTATGCATAGATCTATTTGGGATTGACATCCCCGTTCGAGTGAGTAGCTCTCACTAGTTTCGGAGGTCCGAAACACGAATGTATACATGTCGGAACAATTTGGATGTTGCGGGTTGAACATCTACACGGGCCTTAATTGCATTAAATTGCATACATGTCGAGCTTCGGTGTCATGAGCTTAGTGCACTTCGTAATTACTTTTATGATATTGTATTCGTTACTTATCACTTTTAGAAATCTTGCGGTCCTACTTTATACATTTATTAAACCTGTGAATTCACCAACTTTATGTTGACGTTTTAAAGCATGTTTTCTCAGGTCAATAAGGTACAAGAACAAAGATACATTGGGGGTCAACATTTTGGAAACCACTTTGATTGAAGATTTAAATGCATTACATTTTAGGATTATTTTGTTATGTGTTAAAATCTTTACTTTTCATGGATGAACAATTTAAGCTTCTAGCTTTTGTAACAAACAAGTTTATTTAATCCAATGTATCATTTTAAACGACTCATATAGAGGTCGTTCTCATATCTTGTGCTATTGATCTATGATGTAACACTCTCTGACCCTTATTCCGCTGTGACCCATTTTGAGGGTGTTACAATGCATCTCTCTTTTGCTTTTGACATCTTATATTTTATTGCATGCACATCTTTTGTTACAGAATCGAAACTGCTTTCTTGTTGCATTTGTTGCAGCTCTCTCTCTCTCTCTCTTGTGAATGTGAATTCGAATATTCCATTGAATTCTGATGTGTGATATGAAATTAAGGATCTTAAGTAGATTAAATGATGTTTTTGTGATTTGTGAAACTTTATTCTGTTTGGTAAAGTTTGCTTAATTAAATTGACTTGTGGCTTAAATAGGACTAACAGTGAATTTTAAAACTCTAACAAGGACTAATGGTGAAAAACTATTTAGAGTAAAGGTAAGATTAAAATTTTATAAATAAAAGGCTAAAAATGAAAAAATGATTAAAAATTAAAGGTTATAATTAAAATGTTTAAAAGGAAAGGGTTAATATAGAAATTGTTTTATAACTAATGGGCTAATAGTAAACAATTTTACTATCTAAGGGGTAAAAGTTAAACTTGTAGAAATTTAAACAATTATATAAAAAAATGAGACAATTTCATGCACGTTATAACTTTGTACTTCATCTTCTTCGTTTAATACATTTTATCAATTGTAGGTTCCTATTTTCTATCAAACACACACCAATATACTATAAGATCTAGAGAGATAAAGAGGTTTAGAGAGAGAAGTGGAAGGAAGAATAAAAACACACTCTATGTATGTGTAAAATGAATTTAACCAACACCCTCTCCATGTATGGAGAGGGTATAAATACAATCGGTTGGTCGGGCTTTCCATGGGCTTGTCATGGGCTTCCTATGGTTTGGCCCGGTCAGATTACAATATAATACACATTAAGTCTACGAGCTAATTAAGTAAATACGTAGAGTGACCGATCCTTGTTTTGGATTTCTAACAACGTTGGATATATGAGTTAGCAAGATCTAATTGTACTAGTATGGTTATATCATGATTAGGTGCTCTCAGAAAGCTTACGAAAGCATAATCAAGACATGGAGGTGAGTAACAGGTTTAGCTTCATGTTAATAGTTTTGACATGATGTAAGAATGTTTAAATAGCTTCGGATATAGCCGAAGGTTATCATGTTTATAGAACTCGAAAATACCCGAGTATTGCTTATCATGTCATAATTCAAATTTAGCCAAAAACAAGTCAAGTTTAGGATGCTCACAAGGAGCATCGTTATCATGTTAGAATGCTCACAAGGAGAATCGTTATCATATTTAGGATGCTCACAAGGAGCATCGTTATCATGTTTATGATGCTCAAAAAGAGCATCTTTATCATGTTTAGGATGCTCACAAGGAGCATTGTATCATGTTTAGGATGCTCATAAGAAGCATCGTATCATGTTTAGGATGCTCAGAAGGAGCATCGTTATCATGTATAGGATGCTCACAAGGAGCATCGTTGTCAAGTTTTGGGTTCCCCAGAAACGCACCAATAATCATGTAGCGTGCTCAAGAAGCGCATGATATAGAATTCTCGTACAAGCATCCTAAGTGGATGACCCGTGCTTGTCTAGTAAGCATCCTAAGTGGATGACCATAGCATCCTAAGTGGATGACCATAGTGTCCTAAGTGGATGACCCAAGCGTCCTAAGTAGATGACCCAAGCATCCTAAGTGGATGACCCGTACTTTAATTAGTACTCACGTCCTTCGTGGATGACCTAAGTAAAACAAGCACGATGATAGATTAGCACCCCATGAAGAGTACTCGTTGGCTAAGGAAATTTCATGTATAACAGGACGATTGAATATCGTCTAATCATGTGTCCATAAATTATACACGTTCATGATACAAGTACATGACTACTACCAGTCATACCTAATATAGAATCATTTATTTATATAATCATGTTCTAGAATTGCAAGTATTACTCAGATTTCGTTATCCAATAAGTCACAAGGACTTACCGTTCTCAGTTTATGTTTTATGTAGGTATTTGGAAGATAGGTTGGGGGCTCGTAGATGGTAACTAGGAGTGCAATAGGGAAGAAGACGGTCATGCTCGATTTAGGTGACGAGCGACTCTTTCTTGCACTTTGAATTTCTTGTAACACCCCGTATGTTTTTAGAAGTCATAATTAGTGTCAAAACATGTTTATATTCAGTTTCAAGTGGTTTATTAGTTCACGAACATGTTTTGTAAGTAATGGATCAACTAAGGAGCGTTTGGCACGACTCCTAAAACATGTTTCGCTTATGTTTAAAGTTTGTAAAGCTCTAGATATGTTTATTAATGTATTTATATTAGTTTTGCAAAGTTTCATGCCATTTCGATAAGGGCAAGTATGTTTTCCAAAAAATGATTCTAAAAAGAAATTTGTAAGAAATTGGGCAAAACTGGGCATGGCCTACGGTCATGGACCTTAGCCGCTGGTCGTGGGAGGCTCTGAGGCTCCCAGCCGCCGGCCAAGGTTAGTCAGCCACCGGCCGAGTTAGACAGCCGCTAACCAAAGGCCTCAGAAATGGTTTTTGGGTTTTTTCGTCTTGTTTATTTCGTAAAAAAGTAAATTGTGGCTTGTTGGAAGTTGTGTCTCATAGTTTCAGAAAGCTCTTTGAGTCTACTATAACATAAAAATAATTCTGAATCATAATCATAATAGAATTTTAAAAATGGTATTATGGAAGTGTCAAGGGTCAATATCAGGACTTTTTCGTATATAAAAAAATTTACTCGAGTCAAGGGCGTTTCAAGTTGGTGTCAGAGCGTTGGTTTGAGGGATCTGAGTATCCGCCATCAGTAAGAGTATGCTTAGACTTAAAACTTAGCTCGGTATTGACCATAGAATATATAGACTTTATCATGTATCAAAGTATAATTGATTAGAACTATGTTTAAGTATGATTAGTACCCAGGACTTGTTATGCTTAGTTAAGTTTAACATATGCAAAATGCCATATTCTAGTAGAACGCATGTAAGAAAGTATGAATATCATGATAGAACTAGTTATAGTATGTGTAGGAACCAAACTATATCATTTCCACTTCACTTAACATACCACGCGAACCAAATAAGAGAAGAAAAGAGAAGGAGAAGTTTAGAGAGAGAAAGAGAGATGGATGATTTCTTGCAAATGTGTAAGATACAAATAAGAACCAACACCCTCTCCATCCTTGGAGAGGGTATTTATAGTCTTAGGAAAATGGGACACCTAAGGCTTTTCTACCATGGGTCGGGCTCGGGTTTTGCTTAGGCTTTAGCCCGCAATACGTACAATATTAGATTAACTGACAAGCCTGATACCCGTTCTAGCCTATTACAACGTAAATATTATAAAGATCGAGGATTCCCAACTGAAAGACCGAGCTTCCACTTCTGACTCAATATTTTGAGGCTAACAATCTCCCCCGAAGCGTGGTCTTTGAATCTTGCTTCCTTGGACTTATGAAGATTGCTTTATTGTTGAGTTCTTGAGTCTTGGTCTTGGTCTTTATCTTTGTTGTAGGCTTGTTCCTTCATGTCGTGTGATCTTTGATCTTGAGCCTTTGTCATTGTCTTTTGACTTTATCTTTTAATCTGAGATCTTTAAATCTTTCCTTGTTTGTCTTTAACGTCTTTGCCATCTTGCGATCTTGTGTCTTGACCAACATGCTCCTACTATGCATCTTCTTGAAAGCTTGCTAACAATCTTCCTTGACACTCTTTGTCTTGATAATCTTGATGTTTGTAGGAAGATCTTGAATATCAGAGTTGTAGAAGTCTTTATCTTTGAACTTGAGCTTTCTTGATTCTTGAATATTTATGCTTATAGTATGTCTTTGTAGTTTGAGCATGAGCATGTGGTAATGAATTCGACACCGCTGGAATGAGGTCGTTACACCATCGTCAGTACCTCAGATTAGAGTAGCGCACCTGTTAGTGTGAATGATTAGCCAGCTCGACTTGAGAGTGACGACGATAATCTGTATATATGTATTGACCGTTGCGCATCATTGATGCCCTTATCACTACCATAAAATGCTATTGGCTAAACGTTAACCTAAGGTTCTTTTACGATGCCAGTGTGCTATATCTGTTGCTCCGCACATTTTATAGTATAAATATGCATTCTCTCCCTCGATGTGATCAAGTTTTATAGTATAAATATTATACTTGTGATCAAGTAGATTCAATTTAAGAATAATCTCCTTGACAAGGTTTCCAGATTAAAGCGTGAGATCCTCTAACACATATGTATTAGATTCATCATGCTTGCTTGTTCTCATTACTAGAACGTCTCAAAGCAGACAGCACGGTAAGAGTGAATCAGATAGTTATTGTATTTCTAATTGATTCATCAATTTATGTACTGGACCAAAATCGATATCCAGTTAACACAAGCTTGATCCATATAGAATCTCGCAATTCACCTACTGCGGTGCTGCTTGATGTTGACATTGGAAGGATTTCCATTCGTCACTATGAATACTAAAGAGTATCACTCTAAATGTTTTGGCAGAATAACAAGGATAATGTGTAGGACTCTTGTTAACAGCTTGTGAGCTTAATGATGTTCAACAAGTGTTTATCAGGAAATTTGTCCTAATGAGATTTATAGATTGATCTCTTTTGGCTATAGACTCGATTAGTGCGTTTTGGTTTTAGTACTCGGAGGTTGGAGCAGACTGCCACCTTTTCAATATCAACTAACTCAGAGTGAGAAAGTCAATAGAAGTTATGTTTATCTCTGTGACAAATGAGACAAGTATCTGTTGAGAGAAACTTGAATGGTTGGGAAGGGTTGTGCAGTGCATCACTAGGTCCATGATATCTTTCTTCAATACCAGAATTCATCTTTGTGAATACTGATAGCATATGAATTGACCCGGTTTCTGCCTAAATTTGTATGGAGGGCTTCTTTCTTTAGACCATTTATCCTTACATTTCTTTTTCATTCTTCAACCCCTTTAATGCTTACTAAGACGTCATTACTAACACCTTGTTGTGATTGTTCCAGTGTTAACTCATGTCTTAGTCAGCATGATTCCCTTGTTCTAATTCATCTCAAATCATACCTAAGGACTGCTATTTCTAAATTTGGAGTGTCCTTGGGTAGATCCCTTTGGTTCTGGTTGGATCATAGGACTAATACCTAACCTAACCACCTTATGACTTTAGAATCGTCATGAAACTAAGATGTTGTTGGGTATGAGATCGTATTCGATCACTTATTATTTTCAAGATCACATTTTAATTACATTTCTCCCCTTATTTTAAATGCTAATTCACTTAGTTTTTGAAATAAAGCACTTTGAGTCTTTAGATCACTTATTCTTTTCTAGATCACATTTTAATCACATTGCTCTCCTTATTTTAAATACTAATTCACTTAGCCTTTGAAATACTAAGTGATTAAAATTTGTCTTGAAAATTCTGTGAGGAGAAAATATTATCAGCACGAATTATGTGAAACTTTTTTTTTTGCTCCCCTTCAATTTTACATATGTTTGACACCAAAGAAAATGATGTCATGTTGTAAAAAGAATACAAAATTGAGAGTGAGACAATGTCGAGCACTTTTGAAAGATTATGAAATATCATTGAAGAATTCTTGAAAAATTCTACTCAGACACTGGATCATCTTATAACAAACATTCTATAGTAAGTTGTCATTATTATTATTATTGATTTGTTATTAAGAGACTTTTGATAATGTTTTGAATACATAAGAATTGACGTGAGATAATAAATTCAAAAACATTAAAAATTTGGTTTTTGAAAAACTCCCCCTCCAAAATTGACTCATTTATAAAAATGATTCCATTTGATAAAAAATGATTGTCTTTGAAAACATTGTGAGGGATGGAGTGTATAACACATAATTTTGAAAAATTATGAATTGTCATTGAGAAATTCTTAAAAAATTGTGTTCAACTTTTTGAAAAACCACATGTTAGAAGACTCATCTTCTAATGATAAGGAAAAATGCACTTATGCGTACACTCACCTTTTCTTGAGCTAAAAACTTTGAATGTCTTGTAAGAACAACTCAAGACTGAGAAAATTGATTTTCTCGTTGTTAGGATAAGTTATCTTTGAAGATAAACTTTCCTTTATTTGAAGTCCAGGTTATGTACTGATTTGCACATAAGCCATTCAGAAAATTAGAAATGACATGTTTTGAAACTTTTGAACTCTTGCTCGAACTTCATTTACATACCCGTGACAATATTAATCGTCATTTCTAGTTATGTAGATGTTATCGATTCCAAGAGACATGTCGAAAAGATTCTTTTTTGAATTTTTGATTTTTTGATTTTGTATTTGCTTTTTGAAATTTTATATTTTTGTATTTAATTTTATAGGTTTTATATTTTTGTATTTTCTTTTCTTAAAAATATTTACATGCTGATGTTTGATGAATATATCAAGCAGATTCATTTGCCAGAACCTCCAGTTCTGCTGGAGTCAAACATCTCATACCAATTCGTCTGACAAGATACTGAAACCTATCTTCTGGTAAGGCTTTATTAAACATGTCAGCTAATTGGTATTTAGTTCTGACAAAATACAATTCATTTATACCGCATTCAACCTGTTCCTTGATACATAGCTAACGAGAATGGATGTAGCTTGGGTATGGGGGGGGAAAAGTGTTGCACGGGGTTGCATGAGATTGTTATGGATGACTAAGAATCGCAGTACAATGGTATTTTGTTGTAGTCAAAGCCATAATCCTTAAGTTGTGTCCTCATCCATATTAATTGAGCACAACTTGCAGATAACGCCACGTACTCTGCTTTTGCTGATGACATTGCAGTGCAGTCCTACTTCTTTGACATCCAACTGACTAGCTTTTCACCTAGGAATTGTATTCCTCCAAAAGTGCTTTTGCGAGTATCAAGGCATCCGGCATGATCAGCATCTAAAAATGCGATTAGTTCAAAGCCAGAATCCTTTAGATACCAGAGTCCCATATTTATGGTACCCTTTAAGTATGTAAAGATCCTTTTAACCTCTTTGAGGTGCTTTTCTGTTGGTCTTGCTTGATAACGTGCACAGTAACATACTGCTTGCACTATGTCTGGTCTACTTGAAGTCAGATACATGACTGACCGATCATACTACAATATCGTGTTTGGTGTACGGGTGTTCCACTTAGATCTGCATCCAGTTTAGGTTTAGTAGCCATTGGTGTACCAAGGCTATCACATTTATCCATACCATGCTTTTTAAGTATTTCCAAATCGTACTTGTCCTGGTTGATAAAGATACCTTTTAGGGATTGGTGGATCTTAAGTCCTAGAAAAAATTTCATTTCCCTCATTAAGGACATCTCAAATCTACTGTGCATCAGTTTTTCAAATCTTTTAGAAAATTTTGAGTTTGTAGACCCGAAAATAATATCATCGACATAAATTTGCACAAGTATAATGTCCTCCCCGTATCTTATCGTAAACAGAGTAGGGTTAATAGTACCTTTAGTAAAACCTTTGGACATCAGGAAATTAGAGAGTTCATCATACCAAGCTCTTGGAGCTTGGTTTAATCCATATAGATCTTTCCTTAGACGGTAAACTTTCTCTAGATGATCAGGATCAACGAAGTCATCTGGTTGTGCAACATAAACCTCCTCCTTTAGTGGACCATTAAGAAATGTCATTTTAACGGCCATCTGATATATAGGAAAGTATTTATGTGCAGTGTATGCGACAAAAATCCGAACAGCTTCCAAGCGAGCGACTGGAGCAAAAGATTCCTTAAAAACAATATCCTATTCATGTGCATAACCCTTAGCTACAAGTCGGGCTTTATTGCGAATTACAGTTTGGTCTTCATCCTTTTTGTTCTTCCATAACCACTTTAGCTTGATTACAGTCTTGCCAAAGGGTTTGTCGACGAGTTCCCAGACTTGGAGTCTGTCGAACTGATGAAGTTCATCCTGCATTGCCTCGATCCATGCGGAATCAGTTATTGCTTCCTTAATGTTTTTTGGTTCAGCAGTACTCACGGTGAGCATGAACATACACATTTCAGGATCTGTTGCAAGTTTTCATCTTGTTTGCACTGGCTTGGATGGATTTCCATGAACTTGTTCCAATGGGTGATCTTTGGTCCATTGGTGTTCATATTGATGACGTTGGTAGAATGTATGCATGTTTGACGGATCAACTTAGCGAGGAGATGACTCTGCTTCTTCACGTACCGGTGTACTGAAGACGTTGTGATGAGGTGTTATTTTATACACTTTTTTGGGGTCGTTTAATCCCCTAAATCGTGCATTTATGCCCAAAATAGGTACTTAATCGTTCCTTTTCAGGTATTCAGTTTTTGGAAGGCATTTAGAGGAAATACACGTGACTTGGGCTTATTTGGAGAAGAAACAGACAAGACTATGGACCTACACCAACATCTCTCAAGATTATGTTATCAGCAGCTAGAGACGGCGTCACAGATTGCACGTGACGCCGTCACACTTCATACCAAGACGGCGTCACAAGATCTCAAGACGGCGTCAGAATGCACGACCCATCCCATTATCTAGAATATTCTCCTTCACGACGGCATCACGATTAAAACGCGACGCCGTCGCAGCTATTTTCCTATATATACAAATCCGTTTTTAGGGTTTTTGGTGTGTAACTTTAGAGTAAAAGAAAGGGACAAACCCTAGTTCGTTTAGCAGCTGTTAGGGACGATTTTAAGGCCTCAAAACCCTATTGTACTCCCTTCAATTCATGTTTTAATCAAGTAAGATTATCTTAATCATTCAATATGTCTATGTGTTATTTGATTCATTATTGTTCTTGCTTTATCTTTAACATGCTTGGCTAAACCTTCTATTGTGTTTATTTATGATTGTATGAAACCTAGGATGTTGATCTTAGTAGTGTTGCTACTTGTGATGAATATGCATGTTAGGTCTTAGAAAACCAGCTTTTGTCTGTATCATTGTTGATATGTCTAGGAAAACATAATTGTGTAGAAAGGATACTATTGGATCCCTTATTGAATAGATCTTGAACCTTTAGCTTGCAAAGGGTTTGTTACTTTAGATAAATCCAAAGCAACAATAATGAAACACTGATTGAACACTATTGATTATGCAGAAACTAATCAACAATGCTAAGAAGAACAGTATTAAGAAAACACAAAAGATCTTCTATCAAACTCACACTTTATATTATAACTTGAATCGTACTAGGTTACAAGCTATGATTGCTAATTGATCTCTATTGATCTATATCTATTGACTATGCCTAGGGTTCCTTTTATACACCAAGGAAAACCCTAATGGGCTTACAAAACGCGTGAGGAGATAATGCATATCTATTCCTAATTTAACTCATGCATATCTCCTAACAGCACTAACTATTATATGTTAGCAGCACTAACTTACTACTAACAGTACTAACTATACTAACAGTACTAACAATGTACTGGCAGTACTAACTATACACTTAACAACACTAAAGACTTAGTCTGTTTTCTTTAATCTTTCTCAGCAGCACTAAATCTTCACTAGCAGCACCAATGTTAAACCAGCAGCAGTAAGTTGTAAAGTCTTCTAAAACCAAACATAAACTCTTTCGATTAATCAACACACATATGAAGGGGGAGCAAATGGTTACATGATTGGCTGAAATGTAGAAGTACCAAAGACCGACAATTTAAATTACTGTATTGGAGTTATAAGGTGGTTAAGTTTAGGAATCCATTCCCATGATCCAGTCAGAACCGGATGGATCTACCCATGGATATTCCACTAGATAGTGTAGTAGTCCTTAGGTATAAAAAAGGAGTAAAGTGAGATTAAGGGAAAAGTGCCGACTGTGATGGAGGTAGTACTAGAACAAACCCAACAAGGTACTAGTTATGAAGTATCGGTAAATGCTGAAGGGGTTAAAGAATTAAAAAGAAAAGTAAAGATAAAGGGTGAAAAGAAACAAGCCCTCTTTACACTTAGGCAGAAATCGGGTCAATACATTTGTTGTCTAGAATCACTAAGATGATTGCTGACATTGAAAACTGACATCATGGACCCAGTGATGCAACGTACAACACTTCCTAGCCACTCAGAATCTCTTAAAGATTTCTGTTTCATTTCTCACAAAGATTACACGCATTTCTATCAATTTTCTCACTCCGAGTTAGTTGGCATTGAAAAGGCGGCAGTCTGCTCCAGCCTCCATTCACTAAAACAAAAGTACAGTACTGATTCTAGAGCTAAAAGAGATCATCCATAAATCTCATTAGGACACTTGTCAAAATCATTCTTGCTACTTCACACAATGTGAATAACAAGAAATATATTAAGAGTCCTACGCATTATCCTTGTGATTTTGCCAGAACATCCGAGTGATACTTAAGTATTCACAATGAAGATGAAAATCCTGCTTGAGCCAACATCAAACAAGCTTTTGGTAGGTGTCTTTTGAGATCCTATACAGATCGAACTTGTGATACTGGTGATTGATTCAGTCCATCTTATGAATTGAATGAATTTTGAAAAAGATAAAACTATTGGTGTGTCATAAAAACCGTTTGCATATCAACACACCGACTGATTTTCTAAATTGATTTTCAATCTTTTGTCCATGGGAAGCCTCACAAGGGTATCTGGACATAGGAAAGCTGAACACAAATTGACGGCATAATCGGGAAGATAGTAACTTACCAGTTTACTCTTACCATGTTGTCTGCTTTGAGACGATCAGGTAATGAGAATGGCTAGTGCAGCTATGAAACCCTGTTAAGGAGATTCTTCAAAATTCAACCTGATCAAAGGCAGTATATATATTGAATAACGGGGAACCGTGGTTGTTACAACCGTATTCGACAAAGTAAAAAGCCACTTTTGTCCATATATGTTGTTTATCACTAACCTATTTATGCAGATTTCCTGACGGTGGTAGCAGTTTCCCGATGACAAGTCGAAGCCAATACTACATGCTCATACTTGGCCAACAAAAGTAAAGACATCATGAAATCTCTAGTACATGTTTCAAGACTTTTGATACTCTGATATCGTACGTCTTTCTTGAATTGACGAAGTATTAAAGTCAAAGAAGTTCAAAGAAGTTTTTGTCACTCTGATACCGAACGTCTTTCTCGAAGTGATGAATTGTTATAGTTAAAGATTTTCAAGAAAGATGTCTTATTCAAGCTTTTAAGACCTAGAAACAACAACAGTATGAGCATGTCGGTCCAAAAGTCACAAGTGCACAAGACGGCGATAAGATCACAAGATGATGAAAAGAGATTATGCTTGGTTGATGATCTCAAGAAGTTCAAGATCATATTCAAGTCAAGTTAAAGAATCAAGCTAAAGCCTAAAGTCAAAGATCACTACATAAAGATCCAAGACAAAAGATTAACTATTATACAAAAAAGACTCAAGATCAAGACAAGAAGCTTCAATGATTAATGATCAAGATCACAAAGAGAGATCTCTATGATCACCCCTTAAGGGGAGATTGCTAGAAATAAAGAAAGTGTTGATCATTTATGAGATCTCAACGATCGTCCCTTAGGGGGAGATTATTAGGAATTCAGTTTTTAGTGAAGTGACGATCATTATCAATCTCATGAGCCTTTGTAATAGTTAGACAATTTTATGTAATAGTTAGGAAGCTAACTAGGCCAAATCACAGAAAGCCTATGGAAAGCCTGGTTTATCCTTTGTATAAAATCCTTCTCCACACATGGAGAGGGTGTTGGTTGTTCATTTTCTTACACACACTTAAGCTAATATTCTCTTCTTTGTTTCTCTCTCTAAGTGTTCATCCAACCACCTCTTTATCTCTCTAAAACTCTAAACAAATTCCATACTATATGTGTTAAGATATTCTACACTAGCCTTAAGTCAGGGGTCGCTTAGTGTCTTATTCTAATCCTCAACGATCCAGGTATGCTCGCCACTATACTACCATTACTTTCCATTTCTGGGAAGGAAGTCTTCTTCACGGCCATCGGTTGCTACATCAATAGTAACACACATTTGATGTAGGAGAAGTCTTCTCCATTCCTCACTTTCGACCTTGGAATTAAGCACCTTGGGTTCCACCCACCTTGGAAACCTTGCGACTCCAGGAAGATCCCTTTTCAGTATCGGTATCTGGTTTCTTGGTATCTCATCATCTAACCACCTTACCATCTTTCCCATAACTTTTGGGTATGTCTATGTATCTACGCACGATGGCATTCTATATAGTTACTAGCCCTTGGAAAATTTTCCATTACGTGGCATGCAGATGTTTAGTCCGACCTCACACCATGTCTTGCTACAACAAGTATTCGGTTCGCACCCTCGATGACTCAATTCTACAATTGCTCACTAGCATACCGACCATACTTGGTCTTGATACATGTGTCCATAACAACCGCCGATCTATATTACCACAAACTAGACTTTACTCCTTTCTAGACACACTCGTTCTGAACAATACCGTTGGTATTTTCCCTTCGGGATGACTCGGTCACAACGACTCACATGAGACTCTCTCCATGCAGTCAATAGGAGTAAGGTTACTTGCACAAGAATCCGTAGCAGGGGTAAAAACATTTTCTCCTTCCGAAAGCTTGACCCAAACATTTATCCCAATTATCTAGCATTTTAAGGGTGACGATTTACCCGACATAGCGTGGTTCTTCCTAAATTATGCATAGTTGATCAAGTTATGCATAACTGAGGACCAAACGACGTCATGTCCATCCTCGTCAAAACGTTCCTTTTTCATACGCTACACGCGTAAGTCATTTTCTCGGTATTACAAAAAGTTAAAAATAAAAATAAAAATATGATTGTTTCAAAAGAAAGGGAAGAAGATAGCATCATTCCATCCTTCATTCCCATTATTTACAAATTTTTTAAAAGAAATTATGAAAGAAAATTTGTTTAACACCACAGGGTCAGCTTAAAAAATTTGAAAACACATTTACTATAGTTTACACGAATAGGTTACAAAAAAAATTCAATACACTTTTTACATCACGACATTCGTTGACCATGGGCACGAATTCGTTATAGCGGTCCACATTTTTTAAAATCATCATTT
The DNA here is from genome assembly GCA_026074375.1 of Tanacetum coccineum. Taxonomy (NCBI): domain Eukaryota; kingdom Viridiplantae; phylum Streptophyta; class Magnoliopsida; order Asterales; family Asteraceae; genus Tanacetum; species Tanacetum coccineum. The sequence continues at coordinate 8,600 of BQNB010050227.1, read as the reverse complement.
AATATAGTTTGGTTAACGGGTCTCGCGCGAATATCAAAAACAACACCCACTCATAGACTATGCAAACAAGTAACATATACATGCGAAGGATTCACCAACTGGAATCATTCAAGACTCAGGGTCAAGTCAATCTAGTGACAAGATCACTCAAGGGCAACAACATCTACAATCACACGAAACTCATAACCAAGAATAACCATAATCTTCCATACCCATAATAATAATAATGGGGGCGATACACATACAACCAAATTTCCCCCAAGAATTAAAATCTTTGGTTCCAAGACTGGTACATCCAATCATAGTGATTTCGAAGTGTCTACTACCAAATCCTACATAAGTATCCGAAAGGCTGCGGTGTTTACAAAAACAAAATACACTCGATAGCATGACCTCACCAACTGGCACTAGTAGTTTAGTGAACTATACAAAATGGTCATAATCCAAGCAAAAATCATAACAATAAGCAACAAGACTACTGAGGCCCCGAAGGTCTCCTCTCTAAATCGGCAAGGCGTCTATCCATCCCAAGTATGCACTGCATCAAAGTACTCTCGCGGCTACTCATCTCGGCAACCAAAGTCTGTAGTTGTTAAATCTGCACGTCTCTATGCTGTACGACGGCTTGAAGAGTCTGTACCTACTGACCCAATCCTACAATCGTCTCATCCTTTTGGGTCATAGCCTGCTGACCCTGCTCCAGTCCGTTCACCACCTGAACTATCTGAGATGCCATAACTTTGTATCCTATCCCTTCTAGAGCGTAAAACACTCAGGCATGAATCTTTCTGTAGCATCAAACACCTCAGCACGTCACCGTGTTCACCTTCTTTCATTAGACAGCCTGACCCAAAACTTAGACTTACCTTTGCGGGTACATAAATCCTTGATCACCGACGGAGGCACAGGAACTCCAGGTGCTAAGAGGGTAAGAGAATGTCCCTCAACAGCAGCGGTAGATGAACCTCCTACTTCGTAATTGCTCGATAGGGGCATAACTTGCATCGGAGGTGGCATGACGGGTGCCATCAACCACTCCTCGTTCACCTCCTAAAATTCTTCATCACCCTCGAGTCCCTCAGAGTCATCATCACCAGATTCGTCGTCATCACCAAATAGTACCGCTAGGTCCTCCTTCATGTACATCTTTGGGGCAACCATCTGCTCCTCTACCTCAACTATCGGCTTTGCTATCTCGTCAATCTCTGGGTCAACCAGTGGCTTGTATACCTCAGCTCTAAGAGGCTCGCCTATCTCTCCTAACAATGGAACATTTGCCTCAATCCACCCGTTCATGTTGTTTGGGTTACCAACATAACTGGGTAGCAGTCCAGGCGCAAAGAAGTCATATGCATGTTGTGGCTCTGGCTCATCCATTGAGAAGTCGAAAACACCGTCTGGTGACAAGGGTTCGCCCATGATACTACAAGAAAAGAAATACTTATATTAGTAATCATCATATACATATTTTTATCGTATATGAAATCATGCTCTTCATATATTAGGATGATTTCATTATGTCGCATTAAATGCTTATTGAAATTAAACTCTTCGCGAGATGCAAATACTAAGTTATATATATGACCATACATCATAGAACGGATGTCGTATATATATATATATATATATATATATATATATATATATATATATATATTATATACGTACATAATTATTACTTATACCAAGTGTATTCTACTTGTCACGCATATAGATTGCAATTAAAGGCATCACACAAGGCATCTAAGGATCAAGAACGACACGCACGCGAATATCGAATAACAGTGAAAGATTTGTGACAATTTTTCCAAAAATAGTTGTAGTCCAAGTTTTGTAAAATGACTTAGTTCGCTACAACTCGTGCTCTAATACCACTCTGTAACACCCCAAAAATCACAACGCAGTGGAATACAACATTAGGGGTGCTACTTCCTAATTCATACATACGAGTCTCAGTAAATGATCAAAGTATACGTTTATAAAACAAAATTCATTTTATTTATATAAGGAAAATAATAACATCAAATATTTAATACTTTTTAGTAGCAAAATACCCCCTATATTACCTGTAAATGCTTCACTGATACTCGAAAACGAGATATTTTCTATCATTTTGTAGTTTTCAGGTGAAATACAAAAAAATAACAAGAAACAAGGGAAAAAGGGTTCAAAGTGTAATTATCCGAAGAATGTTACGGCGTAACACCAAAAATGGTTACATCGTAACATATATTAAGCAAGTAAGAAGATCAAGGACAACTTTACGGCGTAACACCATATATAGTTACGCCGTAACCATGTATTTGGAAGGAAATATTACCCAAGATAGAGTTACGGCGTAACACACCTTATGGTTACGCCGTAACCATGAAGATCTACAAATATGGAATGAAGATCACGTACATATGGAAATTATATGAAGGTTACAACGTAACACAATATCTGCTTACGCCGCAACAATTGCTTATTTATGGAATGCCGTGTAAGAAGGTTACAACATAACACTTTTATCAGTTACGCCGTAACAGGTTCGATACCTATAAATAGAGGCCTCATTCAACCTATTCTGAAATCAATTAATCCACAGCCAATTAGAGAGGCGACAAAGGCTTCTAACCTTTGAAGAATTCCACGTGGAGTCCAAAGGAGATCACACTTTATTTACTTTTTGTATTTAATCGTTCAAATACGAACACTGTAAGAATTATGAGCTTTCAATCTAATATTACTTCTATTTCTTGTTGTGTTTCCATTACCATGAGCGGCTAAGAATTTAAAGTGTCGTCCTAGTTATGTAGTTACTATTGTTATGATGTTTGTTTCCGGTTAGATTATGGTTTCGTTAGATATTCCTTGACTATCGTGTAACCCTGGGTTTTGATAGTATGGGTGGTTTGGACCGTGCTTGCCCCATTATTAGATTATCATGTCAATATGGGATCCATCGGGTACTAGGGAGGATCTATGACTCCATCCCTAGTGTAGGAACTATTCGGTCTCTGCACTTATCACTCAATATACTTAAAAAGCACAGGAAGTCTTTCAAAAGGGGTTAATAATCTATATAGGTTATTAGATATGTTTTGGGAATAGTTAGGATTAATCATTGCAACTTGGATATCCTACCTCCTATACGATTTGGACTCAGTCAGAATCGCGAGAAGTATAGGATAGACTAAATATGCCTATTCAAGTCTATTGACCTTAGAAACCACTAATGAAACCATAGTTTAACATTGCACAAGAAAATGTTTTCATAACAGTAGTAATGAAGTAACTAGGTTAGCACGTTTTCTCTCCTGATATCTCCAACTCTTTTAATGTTCAGTAATTACTTTTATTTTTGTTTATTTCAAATCAATCTTAAAATCCTTTTTAAACTGTGACATTTCAAATTAAAACTAATTACAACTTAGCTTTTGGGACGACCTCGGATTTATCATTCTATACTACCCACGATCGGGTTCTCTGCCCGTTAATGTGTTGTCAGGTAGATCGAGTTTTATAAATTTAAAACTTGGTAAATTATTATTTTAAAAATAAAATACGCATCAGAAAATCAGAGTTGCAAGGTCCCAAACTAACTTAGAAATTTCATTTCAGAAAGTCAAGACACGACTTCTTTTTTGAAACATCATTTTATTTAAATGTACAAAATTTCAACAAGACACAATTCTTGATATATGCGTTCCGTTCCTTCCAAGCCATCAACATCTCCTAATAGATCTATTTAATGCATTCAGCGTTTACCTTCTTGGTAATTAATGGTCACATAGCAAAAGACATTTACTCATAGTGCGGAATCATATCACGTATCCAAAACACATTGCATTTAATTTTTCAAAACAACATGTATCTCCTCGTGGGCTATAAAACATTTAAAACAGTTTAAAAGCGAGGCTATGAACTACCTTAATCGAAGCCGAAGATCAAAATAACCGAAACAATCCCAAGACGTCTCAACAACGAACTCAACCGCGACCTATAATTTATGTCGCTCGATTACTATATTATAAGATACAATCGAATAGTGCGTACATCGCAACTATTAAAACGATATAGATATACATACACATGTGATGCGAAATTCACTTGCGCGTCTTAGATCCTAAACCTCACATAATTGAGTTACGATCATTCTTTTACTTACACGTTACAATACTTTATTGAAAACTTTCTATTTTCGGAAACTTTCTATTTTTGGAAAGTTACTATTTTTGGAAAGTCTGTCTATTTGGTCACGTTAGTCCATAAGATATTTTATCTTTTATCCATAACCATTTTATCATCGTCTTGCTATTTATATGACACTCCCAACGATATTCTCTTTATATACTTGTATGTAAAAGTATACTATGTTTCAAAAGTTTCCATTTTTAGAATTATCCGCGTTCATAAAAATTGTTAAGTCTAAAATGTTATACTTTTAATAATAATAGTGTTTATTATTTTTATAAACATCCAACAAGTCTCATATCAACCTGTTGACTTTCAAAAGTCAACGTTGGACTTTATTTGACTTTACTATTTATATACTGTATATATTTTCCTAAATCTGACCCGTCCAAAACGACCCGCTATATCACATTTTCACGACTTGGACTCTAAAGAGATTTTATGCAAAACGTCGTTCCGGACAACTTTTTAGTTTTAGCCGAGACATGAATCTCAACAGAAAATGACCAAAATGCCCTTACAAGATTCTGCTGTAAACTTATTTTATTTTTAATATAGTGCAGAAATTTGACTTTCGGTTTTGACCCGTTATCATGCGATTATAAAACTAACAAACCTCGCGACAAATTAAACGACATTCCGAACAACTTTCGTGTTTCGCCGAAAGGTTAAAATGGACTCAAAAGTGCTCAAATCGGACAATTTATATTCTGTCAGCTTTTAATATTTATTACAAGTGCTGAATTTTCTATCTTAAAGTGTATATCTCGATTTCGCTCTAGATTCTTCGTTATTAGGAGTTAGGAGCTCTATTTTATATCAAAACAATCGTAAAAATAAATTCTATCATATTTTCCAAACAAAAACCAGATTTTACAAAATCCCGGACCTCAAAATACGTGTCCAGTTTTATGCCCAAATCTACGTGCTACAAAATGCGCCAAAATTAATTTTTGACCCAAAAATCCATTCTCGACACATCTAAAATAGCCTATAAACAATATCCAATTCGCTCAAACATCCCAAACAAAAATCTAAGCTAGACGACGCAAGATCCATTCGGAATTCATCACATGCAATTATCAATAATTGATCGAATCACAAAAATAAAAGTAACACTAGTATTAAAAATACTCACAAAGCTTAAATAAGCAAGATCGGACAAAAACTCGGACTCGTCTTGTTCCTTCTTGTTGTTGCCGCGGCTTGAAACACACCAAAACCCCAAAACCTTAACTTTTAATAATTCAAATCTTGTACAAAACTTTTCCCACTAGTTTCTAGTTAATATCTTGGATCAAAAACCACTTTCACTAGCATAAATCTTCTTATTTTATTCAAAACCCAAACATGCATAAACCTTTATGCATGGGCTTCTTTTCACCCTAGATGATCAAGACATCATCATCCAAACTCTTTTTAATAGTTGGAAGAATCAAAACACCAAGGGTGTTTGTGTTAGTGGGTTCGACAAGCACAAAAAGGGAGAAATGGAGGCAAAAGACAACTAACACTTGGTTCTTACTTAGTTTAAACCATTATTTGGATAATATAGGAAGGGATTTCAAGATCAAAATCTTTGATTTATGCTTGTGTTTGTGTGTTTGTTCGACCGAAAAAGAGAGAGGAAGAGGGAGAGAAAACAAAATTTTGAAACTAGGTTTAATGAGTGAAGTGAATTGAAATTTAATCTAACTTGGGAAGAAACATAATTATTTCTTTGTATGGGAAAACAAAATGTTTGTGTGTGTGGGTTAATATAGCCGTCAGCTATGTATGAGCTAGGGAGAGCTCATGATTAAAAAATTTGTATTTTCTTTTATTACTTGTAAAACTTTTGTAAAACCTTTTAAATTTAAAGTAACATTTAACACTTAAATGGAAGCATGTCCATTTAATTAAAACACGAGTTTTGGCCAAGTCGAAGAACAAATGACAACAGAGTCTGCGAAAAATATAATTTACAAAAATAAAACACTAACGGGGCGCGCCGTAATTTATTATGATGCTAAAAACGTTTAACGGTCGCGCGGTCAAACGTTGACTCACAAAACGACAAAAATAAAGATTTCTCCAAATCATTCGTAATAAAACACGAAAATATTTATTTTCGACAATTAAAATTTTACTTGTCGACGTTCAATCATAGAAACACATAAAATAATAATTATGACGTCGAATACGCGATCATCATACACGTCGTAAAACTCAGGTTGTTACATCAACCCCCTTCTAGTTTCCACAATTGGTATCAGAAGTCAAGGTCACCCAAGATCTTTAACGTATATTGTACATTAAAGCTTGAATCGATCTATAGATTCGTATAAATATCTAGAAGGGAAATCTATGCAAAGACCACCACTTTTCGAAAGTGATTATTTTATATATTAGTAAAATAGATTTGAAACTTATGTTAATGCAAAAGATTTAGATCTTTGACATATTATCTTGAATGGTGATTTTCCACCGGTTGCTCGAAACAAAGATACCCAAGTTTTAGAAGTAGTTCCTTTTGAACAACAAGACGATGATCTTAAAAGAAAACTTCTAAAATAATGAAGCTAAAATGGTTCATAATGCATTACCTAAAAAGGAGTATGAAAGAATTTTTATGTGTAAAAAGGGTAAAGATATTTGTCAATCGTTGTTAATCACACATCAAGGTAATAGCCAAGTAAAGGATAATAAAATTGATCTCATTGTCAAACAATATGAACAATTTACTATCCTTGAAGAAGAATCTTGTTGATCCTAGTAGAATAGATCTTGCTTAACTTGTATAAGGCTAAGTTGTATTGAATAAATTTAAAACAACTATGATAGAAACTTTGATTGTGAATATCAAAGACTATGCAGAATCTAGTCAATGATACTAAGAAGAATTTCAATGAAACAGTAATGAATAAAATCAATAACAAAACAGTTTACCAAACATTCAGCCTCAATATAATACGAACACTCTTAATAGTGTTAGGGTTTACAAAACCTTAAAGCCATGATAATTCTATGAATGACTCGATTTGATACTTTGATACTGATACATAGAATTCTATACCCTATGTCCTCCTTTTATACACCAAGGAGTCCTAATGAGATTACAATATTTTCCTAAGTCATCATAATCTTCAAAACAAATAACTTATACGTATCTTTTACAAAAATATCTCATACATATCCCACAAGCAATCTTTATCTTTTCTCTGAGCAGTCTTTATCCTTTCAACAGTTGTAATCTTTCAGCATGATTAACTTTCAACACCAACAGTAGTAACTTTTGTACCAGCAGCACTAACTGTGTACAAGCAACATTAACTACTTAGAAAGTTTTCTTCAATCTTCATCAGCAGTACTAAGTTACACTAGCAGTACTAACTTTACTCTAGCAGTACTAACATTACTAGCAGTAGTAATATACACTAGCAGTAGTAACTAGCAGTACTAACTACTTAGCATATTTTTCATTAAGATTAGTAACTACACTAATTTATGCTTAGCATCAGTAACTAATACCTTAACAGAAGTAACTTTAAGAAGGCTTTTAATCCCAACACAAACTGTCTAGTGCTCTTTTGATATTTGGATATCAACAGTCTAAGGCTGATTACTCCTTGTTTACCAAGAAGAATACAGAAGGTTTCACAGTTGTTTTAGTCCATGTTGATGACTTAATGATTAGTGGTAATGATGCCTCACAAATTGAAACTCTCAAAGGTCAATTAAGCTTACATTTTCGTATGAAAGACCTTGGTGATCTGCATTAATTTTTGGGATTGAAAGTTACCAAAGTTGACACATGATTGTTTGTTTCTCAAAAGAAGTACACCTTAGAAATGCTACAAGAGGCTGGTGTCATGAATAACAGACCTTACAAACTCCCTATGGATCATAATCTCAAGTTACAAGCAAATGTAGGTACTCCTTTACAAGACCTAGAGGTGTACAAAAGATACATTGCCAAACTTATTGTTAAGAATCGTTTAAGCCCATCTAGGATATGTTTTACAAATATCATTGATAACATATAAGCACAACGGAAACAAGGTTTTACTACTAAACATCAAGCCCTAATATTATTTGATCAGAATAATATGGTTACATAAATGAACTGTAACAGGATCAAGTTACCTTGACCTTGAGGCTAAACTACATATGGCGTCTACATTACATACGCTTGGAATACACACACACACACGTTTAGGTACAAGAACTCACGACTTGTACACATAAGCCTAATAACCTGTATCTCTTTATATAATAGAGATATTAGGTTTTACAAAGGATAAGTATTAGGAAACAACTAAATCTTCCTAACTTTTATAATAATCTTCTGTAATCTTTCATCATTTAAAGAATTCCTTCTTTGTCTTTTAAGTCCTTCATCTTTCATATGTTTTGTCTTATCAACTCAAATATAATTCCCAACA
>BQNB010050226.1:0-41615 GCA_026074375.1 Tanacetum coccineum | reverse complement strand
TGGAGGCAGGAAGATTTCCAGTTTTCTCTTTTTCTTAAGTCCAATGATTTTGGCTTTTACCAATATTCAAGAATCAACTAGTTCAAGCAATAATATTAAGTTCTATTCTAACATATAAATCATTTAGCAAGTAGTGACAATTCTTCTCATGTTATAATCATAAAATTTGCTAGTCATAGAAAGTTAATAGAATGTAGAAGATTATTCAAGTCAATTGCAAATAAAATTTGCTACTCCTAGTCCTAATAATAGAGAAATATAATGTATTAAACACGAGAGATGATAATAATAATAATAAAAATAGTGTCATAGTAGTTTTGCCAACACGTTCATTTTCGTTTTCCACCCATCATGTTCTTGAGAGCTTGTCTAATTGACCTTAACCCTTCCCGGTAAGCATCTCTTTGTTGGGTTTGAAGATTAATAGTTTCGGAGAGATGGGTATTCAAGTAATGACTTTCATGAGGAGGGTTTTGAGCGACTCTATGGACAACATTATATGAAGATGAGACATTTTGGGAAGGTGAAGAGGACGAGTTGGAATGAAATGAGTCATCATCATTTTCATCAACTATGGCGTCTAGTGAAAGAGATGAAGAGGGATTATTTTGTGTGGTGGAGGAGGAGCTAGCATTTGACTCACGAGGTCTTTTCTTGCCTCAATCCGCTCGCGTCTTTCGCTCATAATAAGGAGCGAGTGAATGCATGGCTCGATCATGTACGAGGTAATGATCGAATGCTAGCTCAGGAGAGATGGATACAATATGCTTGAACAATCTAGTCAAAAGCATTCCATAAGGTAAAAGTTAATTTGGTTTGCTTTGAGTCTTTTCCATTCTTTTGAGAATGAAAAATGCTAGATTGTAAGGAGTAGAGGTCTAAGCATGTGACAAAGACAAGCGGAGACATGATCCCTATGTCCTCCTAGACAAATGGTGTTTTCACGAATAATGTCAACCCAAGGTTTCATATGAGTATGAATCTCTCGGGTTAGGTTTTCGTTATCACCTACGACAATGTTTTACTTATTTTTGGTACGAGTTTCTTGACCTTGTCGAGGGATTTGAATAAAAGACTTGATGACACGTGGAGAAGGAGGAGTGGTCTTATAACGACCTTTACTCGGAACACTTATTGGCAAATTGTCAAGTGACCACATGTCGGTGTGAGAGGCTTGACCTTTGAAGGGGATTTTTAGAATTTGACCACATTTCTCAAGAGTGAGAGAAAATGACTTGTTTTGAATGACAAAGTTGACAATGAAGTGACCCTCAGGATTAAAGGTAAAAGTGAGGTGACTATAGAACTCGAGAAGAAAACGAGGCATAATTTGTTCGTTAATGTTTAACAAACAATCAAAACCGATTGACTCAAACTTGGCACGAATATGACTCAAAATTTTTAAATTTTGACTCACAACCCTTTCCTCATGAAAGTATCGTTTTTCAAGGTTTGTCATTATGTTTAGTAAGGGTTGATTAAATTCATTTGATATGAGAGGTATGTAGTTTCGTGTCTTTTGATGATCAAGTCTGGTAACTCGAGGCATTGTTATCTAAAATGACATAAATAAAATTATATTTTAATTGCTTATACTTGTATTGAAGTTTTAAGCTTGTGTCTAGTGTGTGCCTAAATGTAACAAATGTGGAGTAACGATTAACTCGACCTAAACATAAAATCCTAAGAGTTAATCCAAACGCTCCTTAATTTGATTTTTGTCATTAAGACAAGTCGAAAAATACATATGAGATATGTATCTCGAAATTTGTTCATGAGATCATTATGCATGCGTTTGAAAACATTTTTAGGTTGGATTAACAATATATAACAACAATTTTATTATGTTCCTAACGTGAGTGATTTGAAAATAAAATTGGGGTTTTGGTTCGAAATCAATTTTTCAACACATTCACTAATGTATGCAAATCCTATATCTACGGGAAGCATATTAGTTATACATTGTATCCTAGTTGTCTTAATTGTACAAAATTGAAAGAAAACACGAAAATCCCCAATTTCAATTTTTGGTGTTCATCAGGAACCCTAGACTTAAATTGAAAGAAATAGATGAAATGACTTACAATTGATGATCTTTATGATATTTGGATTGATTATTAGTGTTGATTTGATCTTCAATTGATGTTTTAATGGTTGAATTTGAGTTTTGGTGGGTTTTGAGTCGTGTTCGTCAATGGCAGCAGATAAAGGAGTGTTTGTTTTTGTGTTTTGAAAATTTTTGTTTAAGTGTTCCATATTATGGTCTGCTGATGGCGGTCCCATATCTCCTGGCGGTCCCAAATATATTGGGGGGCCGCCTATATGGGGGCCGCCCTCAGTAAAGGGTATTGGACTTGAGTTTTTGACGAAAATTTAACAAAGAGGAGTGACATTTTAATTTGCATTTCGGGAATTAAAAATACTTAAAGTACTTCGGATGAAGTATTCAAGTTGTCATGACATGGAATGGAACACGGACTAGAATCAAAACTAGAAGAAGGAGAAACGGACACATAAGGTTTATGGAATGTGTTCCATCATTCCTAAACCAAGACGTTGATAGTTAAACGATTCACGTTTAAGGGGTTTAGTAAGAATGTCGGTGATGTTGTCGACGGACGACACTTTTTCGATTGAGATATGTCCTTTCTGGACATTATCACGAAGAAAGTGGTGACGTATTTCGATGTGTTTGGTACGAGAATGTTGCACCGGGTTTTTGCTAAGGTCAATCGCGCCTTTGTTGTCGCACATGATGGGAACGTTGTCGAGTCGTACGTCGTAGTCGATGAGAGCTTGTTTCATTCATAGTGCTTGTTGACATGCCTTTCTGGCGCTTACGTATTCGGTTTCGGTAGTGGATATAGCAAGAGCGGTTTATTTCTTTGAGAACCAAGATGTCAAACAACATCATACGAACGTACAAATACCGCTAGTGCTCTTTCGGTCCACATAATCTCCCGCATGATTAGAGTCGGCATATACTACGGTTTCTATGCCGGTCCCCTTAGGATACCATAATCCTAAGTGTGTAGTGCCTTTAATGTATCGGAAGATACGCTTAACCGCTTCAAGGTGAGAGGTTTTGGGAGCCTCTTGGAAGAGAGCACAAAGCAGACACTAAACATGATATCGGGCATACTTGCCGTTAGGTATAATAAACTACCTATCATGCCTCGATACTTGGTACTATCTACCGACTCACACTCTTCATCCTTTGTGAGTTTAGTATCGGAGGACATGGGGGTTTTCATTGGTTTAGAATCCTCTAGACTAAATTTCTTAAGCATTTCTTTAATATACTTAGATTGATTAAAGAAGATACCATCTTCCATTTGTTTTATTTGTAATCCAAGGAAGAAGTTAAGTTCACCCATCATGCTCATCTCGAACTCGTCATGCATGATTTTGGCAAATTCATCATACATGTCTTGACAAGTCGAACCGAATATAATGTCATCGACATATATTTGAACAATGATGAGATTTGAACTTTTCTTCTTAGTAAAAAGAGTGTTATCTACCATTCCTATTTTATATTCTTGTTTAATAAGGAAAGCTTTAATCTATCATACCAAGCTTTGGGAGCTTGTTTAAGACCATATAAAGCTTTCTTTAATTTATAAACATGATTCGGTTTTTCAAAATCAGTGAATCCCGGAGGTTGTGCCACGTATACCTCCGCATTGATAAAACCGTTCAGGAATGCACTTTTTACATCCATTTGGAATAGTTTAAAATCTAAGGCACAAGCATAAGCTAATAATATTCTAATAATTCGGGCATTAGTGGTCTATTCGCTACTCAGTGGTCTATTCGCTACTTAGTGGTCTATTCATTTAACCAGTATGGTCGGTTAAGTAATTAACGGTTCATGATATTTCAGGCATTAGTGGTCTATTCGCTACTTAGGCAACACGTAATCAGGAAAAGAAAACGTAAAGTAACTGTGTCCATAGTTTGAAAACAAACAATGTTTCTCACCCCAAAATAGTAAAGTAAAAGTAGTAAAACATAGGGCTATGGACTCACCTTACCAAAATGAGCAAATGATAATCACGCAAGTAAAAGGTGATATAGAAATCTAGCCGCGACATAGAATAATAACGCGTCTCAGAAACACGGAAAGTATGCCAAGAATTGCACAATATGTTCATCACCAAAAGATATCCATGTGTGTTTGCTTTAGTTTGATTAACAAGACGTGATGAAATGAAATCATATAGTTTTTCGTTAAGTTTCAGTGTTTATCTAAAAGTTTCCATTTTTAGTAAGTTTCTATTTTAGGAAAGTTTTTAGTTTCGTGACGTTAATACCGTCCCTTGTATTTGTTAAGTTTTCGTAAGTCAAAACGCACTAACTAGCCTTAATTACTTAACTTTTAAGTCCGCTCCGCTAATTTCTTACCAAACTTACTATTTTTAGTAACTTTATCGCTTTTCCCAAAATATGTTGACGGCGTCATTAAACAATACCAATGAATATATAAGTGTTACTATATGTTTCACTAATGTTTAAAAAGTTCAAAAATGTCCGAAAGTGTCTGAAAACCCGTTTTACTATTCACATCAGCAACTATTCAAATGTTTCAAGTTTTATTTGGCCATAACTTGGTCGTATTAAATCCGTTTTTAAAGTGTCATATATGAAAAAATATCTATTTGAAACGAGCTCTTTAAAAACTACTTTTATGCCTAATGAAAATATTTTTAGGTCGACCAAAACCTCAAACCAAATAAGGGACAACAAGCACTTTTTTGTCACAAACGCAACTAATCTACAACAAAACCACACCTAAATCTAACCTAATCCCTTCATTTCTATTGTTCCAACACTCATCCTACTATCATCTTAATGTTTGGATTCTGTTACTAAATATTTCGAATTGAATCAAAAGATTTGGTTTGTTTTCTTAAGGAACTAGTCCAAGTATAAACTTAGAGTAGTCAATTACTGATGATAAGGTGTAACGGTTTCCTCCGTAACTCCGTATGGTGGATAGACCGTAGAGATTCATATGGAGAAGTTCTAAGCATCTAGTCGTTGAGACCACATTCTTAGCTTTGTGACTAGCGTGAGCTTGTTTTCCTATCTTGCAAGCATCACAAAACGTGTTGATCAATCTTAAGCTTAGGTAAGTTTCTAAATAAATCCTTAGAGGCCTTGATTTGAATGAGAGCATATCTTGCGTTGTGTCCTAAGCTCCTCTGCTTTACTGTGGAATTTTCATCAATTCCGTTGTTAGACAAATTTGATCCTTTGGCTTATTTTAAATTTCAATAACATATAAAGCCATTCTTCCTAATACTCTTATACTAATGACTTTGTGTCCTTAGTGATTTCACTATCATTGTTAGAGAAAGTTACTCTACACTTATTGTCACATAATTTGTCCTATAACTTAGCAAGTTAAATCCTAAGTTTCGACATGTTTACTTTATCTATTTTGAGGGTGTCATTAGAATTCATAACTTTGCCAATGATGTTAACCGCGAAGATATACTACCAAAGACGGTTACCTCCATTGTATGCCTTGTAAGTAGAGAAGAGCTTTCGATTACCCGTCATGTGTTTGGAGCATCCGCTATCCTTGATCCATTCGTCGGGCTCCAAGCTGTGATTCCAAGGCATATCTATTTATATAAGACAATAACTCAAATATTTAGTCCCCAATATCTCATGGAGTCCTCAAAGTTGTTATTGCCAAATCCCTTGCATTTGATGAAATGGTTGGCAAATGTGAGAACGGAAGATACATTTCCCATTGGGCATGTAACTTTGACGTGGAAAGTTGTTCCAAGTTATGGGAAATCCATGGGGTTGGTTTTGTCGACCAACATGTCTTTTAGGTTGCGGTGTTTTAGGACGAGAATAATTATTATTGACTCTTCTAGGAGGTGGAGTTTTAGATCTAAAATTAGGTTTTGAAAATCCAACTCTAGGTTTTGACAATGGCTTATAGAATTGTTTAACTTCATTGTCACTAGCAACGGGAACTTTGACTTTGTTTACAATTATGTGTTTTGGTCTAGGACCCAAAATGGATTTTTGAAAACACACATTTTTCTCAAATCCAGGTGTTACTAGCGGCGGTCCCATATTTATTTTGGGGGCCGCCGGATCATTAAGGGGGCCGCCCATAATTATGGGACCTCCATCAGAACACGTCTTTTTCTGAGCTTTTACAAATTTTATTTCCTTAATTTCACTAGATGATGCTTCAAATGAATTAAACCTAAACCTAATTTATCACCGAAGGGTTTTTGATTACGTAACATTTTATTTAAGCAATGTGTACTCTTTTCAAATTTGTTTAATCTAGTGGATTCATTCTTGAGCTTTTCATTCTCAATTTTAAGTACATGACACTTTGCACAATCGAGATCAACTCCCTTGTTTTTCTCGAGCTGTGGAACAGTTTAATCTTTTAATTCTCTAATCTTATTTTTCTAGATTAGTTCTTGTAGCTTTTTAACCTTTTGTTTTTGGTGATTGTATTTTAGACTCATTTTGATAAATCTTATCTTATTCGTTGTCTAAAGCTAATATCATCAATTGATGAGTTTTCATCATAAAGTAGGAGGGATTCGAAACAACCTAATTTGGTGCGTGAGCTCTACAGACCTGTACTCGTCTTGGATCTTTTCATCTTTCTCTTCACGCTATCAGCTCCAAGAACTACCAAACAACGCTCTTTGGTTCTTGTCTCTCGGTCGGCTTTGGAAATTCTCTAATAAGATGATTAGATCTTCGCATCTAAGCACTTCCTTTCACTTTTGCCGTTTTTGTCGTCTCGCTTTTTTTGAAAGGTGCTTTTTCGTCATCTATGAGGAGATGTATTACGAATCTACCTCTTTCTCTTAAAGGAACTTCTTGTAGTCTCTTAATAGCCATGGCCTACTCTTCGTTTCACTACAGGAAGTCGAACTACTCCTTCATCACTTGATTCTTTCTTAGCCTTTAGAGCAAGAGATTTCTTTTCAACTTTTGCTTTGATATTTCGGAATCTTTATTGATGATCTTCTTATTGGACTTTGAGGTTTCCTATAAGATATCAAGAGATAGTGTTGTTAAGTCTTTTGGACTCTTCAATCGCCGTGAACTTTGCTCTCTATTTTAGGATGTAGAGCCCTATGAAACTTCCTTACGCTAGTTCTTACTAGAATAACCTTCATCAAGAGCTTTAACGACTAAAGTACATAATAGTTTTAATCTAGCAAAAGCACGATCTATAGATTACATCTTCGGAATGATGAATCTGTTCATATTGGTTGAATCAACAAGTCGTTTCTTTTTATCTTTGGACTTGGATATTAACTTGATGGGTGATTATCAAAGTTTTCCAAATTTCTTTTTCCGTATTGGCAATAAAAATTCATTTATATTTTTTCTAGGCAAAGCCAATTGTTGTTAAACATTTTGGCTTTCATTGTTTTGCAAGCCTTCTTTTTTAGATCATCGGTTTGATTTTCAAAAAAGGGGGGGGGGGGGGTCAACCTCATCAGTTTGGTTTAGGATTTGATTAATTGGTTGAAAATCTCCATTTGTAATAAATGCCAAAGATCTAGATCTTTTGATTAACATTATGTCTCGAAATCTATTTTTCCAATAAATAAAATATCACTTTAAAAAGTCGGTGGTCTTTGAATAGATTGCCCTTTCTAGATATTTGTCAAGAATCCATTAGATCGATTCCAAGCTTTAAATAAAATATACTTTTAAAAATCTTGAGTGACTTGCTCTGATACCAATTGTAGCGAGACTAGAAGGGGGGGGGGGTGTTGATTAGTTTATCTGGTTAATTTTAGCCGTTTTAAAGCTTTTCTTAGAAAATTGTTTGATTCGAGTTGAGTTTTTTATGTCAACTCGAATCAACAATTATGAATCACAACTAAATATATCTTATGTAATGAAACTAAGTAAACAATTAACAACAAAGTGATAGAGAAAGAAACGACAAAACCAGACAACAAGATTTATGTTAGTAGGGTTCGGGGGGCAACGAAGCAACTCTTCATTCCTACATCCTACTCTCCCGCAGTACTCACTCGAGATGTCACTATGTCAACAAAACTCCTTTAGGGCGGAGAAAAATTTGTTTACACGTCGCTTATTTTCTTTTCACGACACTTAAGCTAGATGTCAGAGTTCCTATCTTAGCTAGATCAATCTAAAGAACTTCACTTATTTCTTTATACAACTAACAAGGATATATTATTCCTTGGATTGACCCATAATCCAAATCACACTAATACACAATTTACACTATTGGATCTACACACAATCTAATTTACACAACAACACAATGTAGATTTAATGAAGATATGTGATCTTGAGGAGGAAGAGAGAGATCACTTGATAACAATTCATATGTAGAAGAATACGATTGTTCTTTCTCTGAACTTGATGTAGAAGAAGAAGCGAGAGGAGAAAGAAATTAATCACTTGACAAGATCCTAGGTATGTTAGTAATCAAGATATGTGTTTTAGAAAGAAAGAAAGAAGAGCGTTACAACGCCAACATCAGACGATTCCTGGTTGCCATCCAAAACCTGTCTTCTTACATATCGTCTGCCAGATGTTGGAAGTAGGCGACACATATCATTAACCTCTGCTAACTGTAGTAAGGAAGTAGGCGAGACATATCATTAACCTCGTCTTTTTACAGGTCGCCTGGATAAAACAATTTCAAAATGAAGACACTTGTTTAAAAAAAATATAAAGGATAAAGAAAAGTAAATGCATTGTAGTAAGGAAAATACCGATTCAATTTTTTTTGCCTTCAGTTGCAACGCTCCCTGATGGCGGAAAAAAGAATCATAACCGTCGCTCCAAAAAGCTCGTAATCCTGTCATAACATTTGCATTAAACAACTCCGCATCATTAAAAGGAGCAAGCTTCATTAATCTTGGTTGTCAGGCGCAAAACACACTTGTAAATTAATCTCACCCAAAAAGTCTATCTGCAAATAACCTATACATAACATTGTTCTCTCACATTCATCATTCGACTGAAGTATCTTAAAACTCATACCAAAGTGTCCAAATTCTTAAAGCATAAATAAAAAAATCACGGGTGTTTGTTTCGGCTTATATAGTCTGCTTAGCTTATTTGGTTTTGGGCTTATGTTTGATAAGCTCACTTTTTTTGACTTAATTTTGAAAACTATTTGGCTTATATAAGTTTATTAGGACCTAGTAAACTTATATAACTTATTTCAAAATAAGTCACAAAAGTGCGCTTATCAAGCATAAGCCCAAGAATAAATAAGCCGTAAGCAGGCTATATAAGCCGAAACAAACATCCCCTCTTATGGTAAAATCCTAAACTAAACTATTTCAATCCAAAGACTCAAAGTAGCTTATTCTATTCCATTCACAATCTAACTAAACAAACCTTTACCCAGACACCCCCCAAAATAATCAAAATGAATCTAAGCAAAAATACCTTCAAAATACATGAAGACACCATCCTTTAGTCAAGGGAATTAAAGGACGAATAACTCTGGATATGATACCGGAAAATCGGATCGGTTGGAACAGCAGGTGGGTAGATTTGTGTGGAAACGTCTGGAAGAATCGTGTTTATGGCAGATGACTACGTTTAAAAAAAAACAAACGGACTGGACCAAAGAAAACGGGCTGGATCCAAGCAAACAGGCCAAAACACACACAGTCGTTGGTCGTTTTTGTAGTGGCTTATAGGATATATGATAATCTAGTACCAATGGACTGTTGGCTTATTATACCACAATGAAGCCCAGTTGTAAGTTAAATCCAAGTCACCCATCTACAAATAACTTTCGTCACTTTCATCATCATCATCATCATAAAATCCCCAAATTTACAAACCCTAAAAAAAAGTTTCTCAAAATTAAAATGTCGTCAGATTACATACCTTTTGAAATCCAATCAGACATCATCAAAAGGCTTCCTGTCAAATCACTTGCTCAATTCCGATCTGTTTCGAAACAATGGAAGTCTTTTATCGACAACCCTAAATTTATAAAAAACTACCACACAAACCCGAAGCATCATTTACTTGTACGGTACAATCATGTCCCAACATATACCTCCATTATCGATGACAACACTTTCCCCGGACAAAAGTTTCCCCTAACCGCTCCCGAGCCTCTTAAATTACTAAAATTCACATTTACACTCGGTTCCGTTGACGGGTTGTTAGGTTTTTATGGCTTTTACCAAGATGTAGATTTAGAAACTATGATGGTTGTTCTTTGGAATCCTAGTGTTAGGAAATGTGTTGGTATTGTTATCCCTAATGTAGTGGATTTACAGGTCGGATATACTCGTATTGGTTTTGGGGTTTCTTCCAATACTAGTGATCCTAAGCTTGTCAAGATTAATGTTGTTGAGACCCCAAGTATATATTGGGAGGTCCAGGTCTTTACATTAAGTTCACATGTTTGGAGAACTGTATATACGGTTTGCGACTGTTAAAATGATCGTGTCGTTTGATGTTTGAACATGTTTTAATAGATGGGATTATCTACTGGCTTACTCATGGTAGATTTATTATTTCGTTTGATTTGAAAAGTGACAAGTTTGGTCAAGTGTGTCTTCCGGAGAGATCAATACGTATTTATGAATTAAGGGTGGTGAAGGTGAATGAGTCGCTTGGTTTGCTCGAGTATAAAAAAGAGGGTGAGATGTGGGTTTGTGGTGTGTGGATGATGAGGAAAGATGGTGTCAATAAACCGTTTACAAAGATATATACTGTTAAGGTTGAGGGTAAGTCGGTGTTCAATAGAGTATTGGGGTTTAGGAACAATGGTGAAGTTTTACTTCAATTGGATGATGATTATGATTTTGAAGGTTCTCAAATGGAAGTTTATGAACCTTCGTCAGGACGTATTAATAGTGTTGGGATTAGTGGAAGGCATCTTACATTTAGTGTGTGGTCGTACATGGAAACGCTACTCTTGCTTGATCAGTCAAATTCCATCATTCATTGACAGCGAAGATGGTTTGCAAGGTGTTAGGATCAAGTTGTAGCTATCACATTCTATCTTTATTATTCAGTTTAGTTTATATTACCAATTTGGTCTCTATTGTTCAGTTTAGTTTGTGTTATTTGTTGTAGTTTGATGTTGTCTTTGGTTTCCCGAATTAAAAGGTTTAATATATGGTGTCCATAAAAAGCACTAACAACTAATTAGTAAACACAAATATGAAAAATGAGATAACTGAATCAGATGTATAAAGAATGGTGAGTAAAAGAGCAAACTCGGCAAATAATTATGAAGTGATGAAAATATATTCAGGAAGCTTTCCTTCAGAAGCTGTGTTGGTCCTTGTGTTTGTCAGGTAAAAGTCTTGATCTAAGTAATATTTGTTTCATTTGGAAAGCTCATTACCAAGTATAGTATACGATCGATTTCCAGTTCTGAAAAACTTAGCAATTAGATTATAAGTTGATATCGCTATTCGTGTCGATGATCTGATCTCGACACCTGGAAAGTAGATAACTTGGACTGTCGTTTGTCGAGTAGGGTCTGGTTTCTACGATGCATAAGTTGGACTGTCGACTGTCGAGTAAGCTATTTTCAAAAGTAACATATTTCTACTGTCAATGGTTTCAGAGTTTGTGTAACTAGGTTCTTCGTGTATGCTGTTTAGAATAGCTCAGTTACTAATGGACACCCATCACCACATGGACACAAAACTAAGTCAACTGAAGGTAGTGCAGCCTGCAGGCTTAGCAGCATACAACCTTTGAGAGTATAAAAACTTCACAACTGGGAATGAGCAGTTAAATGGGCGAGGGTGAAAAGTAATGCATATATGTTTTCGAATGCAGGCAGCGCATTTTGTCTATTAGTTTCATCTGGAAGCTCATTACCAAGTAAAGTATACGATCGATTTCTGGTTCTGAATAACTTAGCAATTAGATTATAAGTTGATATTCGTGTCGATGATCTGATCTCGACACCGGGAAATTAGATAACTTGGACTGTCGTCTGTCAAGTGGGCTCTGGTTTCTACAATGCATAAGTTGGACTGTCAAGTAAGCTATTTTCAAAAGTAACATATCAAATATAACATAATTTCCTGCCGTTTTCAGTGATTTCAGGTTTGTGTAGCCGTAAACTATTAGTACAAAGTCTGTGGACAACAACTAAAGTCTAATGAAGGTACTGCAGCCTGCATGTTTGCAGCACTAAAAACCTTATACAATAGGGCATAGTGCTTCATCATCTGAAGCCATATAATATATGAGCAGTTTAAATGGGCGAGGTGGAAAGTGATTCCATATATGTTTCGCTAATGAGTGCAGGCAGACATTTTGTCTATTGTTTTCATGCGGAAGAATGAGAAATGAAAAAATTCTTATACGTATTAACTTTTGAAAAATACATACTCCCACCGTCTAAAAATAATTGTTCCACGACAAAAAAAAAGTCACTGTTTAAAAAAAAACAAGATACAAACTTCCAAACATTGAGATGCACCGAGAAAAGGAGCAAAACTCAAACACGCCCACTAGACAAACCAACCATAACCGAAAACAATAGTTAACGAGAACAAAAGAACTAACTGTGCTAGGGGCTTCATATTAAATATTTGACTGTACTTCAAATTCAATTCACTAGTCCCCAATTACCTTTTCTTGGGACGATACTCTTGACCAAATTCCCGTAAATTGGATGTTTTTCCATTTCACACCCAAGCCGCCATTGAACAAATATGCGAAATGTTTACGTATGCAGAAACCAGATTCAAAAAACTGATTATACCTAAAGCTTACTTTTTCCTTTTTCACCTCAAACACCAGAACAACTAAATATTATAAAACCATAGCAAACCCTTAAAACTCAGGTTCCATCAGACCATGAGTCCCTGCATACGAATATACAGGATCACTGTCCCACTTTTGCCAACACAAATGGTCTTCTTTTGCCCTTCTCACAAACACATTTATCATCTATCAAACAAGTTCATCTTGACCATGGGGGATATTTTGAACTCGTGTAATGCACCTTCGTGCTACTGACAAAATTTAGCAGATAGCATGAAAGAATTTACGCCTCTCAGCCAACTGTTTCAACTTTTTCTTTTTACTTGGTTGATCAAATATCCGCTCCCCATCATATGACTCAGCCCCATCAGACACATCATTCAACTCAGCCCTATCAGTGGGCACATGAAACTTAAACTTCTTATACATAAGTTTGGGATTTCGTCCAACGGTACCTCCATTCCCTAGATAGGATACTTGTCCTCACTGCCTCTTCAATCGGTAGAAAACGTAAGATGGATTCTGTTATGGCTGGAAGAAGGTTGCTAGTCCTATTCATCTGAGGATATTCTTTGCTGCAAAATTTGTTTAATACACACAAAAAACAAGTCTAAGACACCCTAGTTGAAATTTGAAATAATACGCGAGCTTTAAAACTGAGCATGATAGCTTTTGATACTAAAATATGAGGACATCAATATAAATTTCATGGATTTAAACAATAAAATAGCAGCATACTTTCATCCATGTCCCACTTAAGTGTTGAACTAAAACAATGTTCGACCAAGTGTTGCAAACTTTCAAAAGGTGTTCCATTATACACAATTTAGTGACGTGTCACATAATACACTTGCCACGTTTTGGGGTATATTGGAACACTTTTTGAAAGTTTGTAACATTTATTAGTTCGGATACTTAAGTTGTAACGAACATTGATGAACAAACATTACTATTCTTAAGCTTAAACCTTAATTTTATATTGGTTCTAAAACATAAGGACGAAACAGAAATGTAAGTACCTCAATAGTAGAAACTCCAATTGTATGGGAATAATGTGGCGCTGGTGTGGAGTTGAGTTAGGGGTAGAAAAGAGCCGTGAAGGTGAGAGGGTTCTTCAATATCAGAATACATCTGAATTATGTTGCTGATGAAGTCGCTTTTTAACCATCGTTGGTTCCATAACATTATCACCAGCCTCATTAGGATCATCATGTCTTCGCTTTAAACCATGAGCTTGAGATTTAAGTGATTGTTCAAGAGCAGCAACACGTGCAGATAACTTTTCTAATGTAGTATTAATAGATTTTGTAGAATTCATGGCATCCTCCTTGGTAGCACTATTTCGAGAAACTTCACTTTGTTTGCGTAAGATCATAATCAAATCGGCATCAGCAGATTCATCTTTAGAGTGTGACAAAAGTTTTCTAAGTAACAATTGCTTCAATTCATCCACAGATAAGTCTTGTTGTGATTGAGGAGGAGGTGGATGCGGTGGTACTATTGCTTCTTCTGTTGCAACATGTTTTTCATTGAGTAATCGTTGCATATCAGCAAGTTTTTTATTAAAAGATTCTTGGACAGCCTTTAGAGCGCCGTCCAGATATTCTCTGGAAACAAATTCCGGGAAATCACTAACACCTGACCCACTTAGAGGCTCAGTTACCACAACAGTTGATTCAACTCCGTGACCTACGTTCACGCCAACACTGGCAGGATTTCCTCCCGATCCTTGTGAAATACCAACATGAGGTACCACTACGGAAGTTCCAGCAAAGTCGCGCAGACTTGCATTTGCCTCAAGTGTCCTAGACATTGTTTTAGATGGCTCTAGACTCGATTGTGCACTCAAAGAAATCGGGGACGAAAGCAGATGTCCTCCTTCAATATTGACATTCTCCGAATGAGAATGCAATAGATTATTTGCTAATTCTCTGTGCACAATTGAAACAGGACCTTGTTGGGAAGAAACTGAGTGGCTCGGAGGGGTTAGTGCTTGCGTCACTGGGTCCATGAAGTTTTGTTCAATACTTGAAATTAACAAATGAAGTCCATTAGTAGATGTATTGACCCAGTTGTCTGACTTGGTTTGGAGAAGATTCTCACTTTCTTCGCTTGACCTCTCCTCATTTTCAACTCCTCCCTCGTTATTTATAACCTCGTTTGCAATATTAGTTATGTTGAGCCGTGAGTCTTGATTATCAGCATCATCAGAATCATTATACGATTGAATATCGTCAGCTTTTTTTCTTCTAGAATACAACTGAATATTGTTACCTTGTGTTCTTTTAGGATCACTATTACTTCCTAAGGTGGCTCCCTGCGTAGATCCCTTCGGTTTCGGTTGGATCATAGGTTGTGAAGAGTTCCTATATTCTATAACACAAAGTGCCGTTTGGTCAGCATAGGCTAACAGTTCATCAGGAATTCTCATTTCTTGAACATTTGAATTTCCACAATCTCTACGTAAATACTTCATTTGAAAATCTACAATTGTAGGGTCATTTGGTCTTCTAGGAATATCTTTATAACGCCTCATAATTGAAGAAATAATAATCTTCAAGAAACGTAAGAATGGTACGAACTTCCGAGCCTTTGATGGCAGATTCTTGTCCTTGACCACTTCCATTAGATCATTCCAAAATAATCTCGCATAGTCATAGTTTTTGTTGAACGCAATTCCTTGAAAAATTCTTAACACTGAAATGCTGCATTGATCCATTCCGGTACTCTTCGAGGTAAGACAACGATTGATGATTGAAAATAAAGTTGCCCAGACTTGTGATAAATGCTTTCTTCTGAATGCCGAGGCTTTAGGAAGTGATTCTTCATATCCTAAGCGTACGATATCGGCACATAACTCTTCTTCAGGTGAGAAATCATCATACTCTTCTTTGCCAGTAAGATCAAACATTCTTCTAAACTGTTTCAAGGTAAAAGCAACGTGGACATCTTCAATCATGCCTTCAAATTTGTGTGGCGGCACTGTGGTATTGTAGGTTATAGTATTCCAGAATTGTTGAACATAAATTTCTGGAACATCTTCGGATAGAGTGAGTGCTTTAAAGATGGGATGTCCTTTAAGTATTTCTACCACAACCGGACATTTGGTGCAGATCGCATCCGGACAAAATATGAAGTTATTCTCCTTGATTGGTAGGAATTGATCTCTTGGAAGTAATTCATCATGAGGAATAACCTTTTGTTGAGATGCCGATTGTGAAGTCATTTTACAGCTGTATGAGAAAATGTGAAACAAATTCAGAATGATACAAAAATTGAAATTCCAAAACTTATGAAAAATATTCGACGCGTTCACTTATCGAACAACACTGAATAACACAATGATGTTGTGTCCACTTGTCAACAAAACTGAGTTGTGTTGCGCCCGACAACTGAGAGTGTGCGAGGTCAATATCAGATAACACGAAGATGCTAGTAATTATTTTCTTATATCACCCGATGTCCAACAACACTTGATTTCAAAGTTTTGCTTTTTCCACCCGATACCAGACTAAACTTATGGACTTGCAAATGTATGTGTCACCCATTATCAAATAAGACTTTGCTTTTCAAATTGAATAGTCGCACCCTATGTCGGACACATTATGAGTTTCAATTTTATTATCACCTGATGTCAGTCAACATAGGTTCTGTAAAATCTAGTTTTACCCGTGCTTATTTTTAAGTACATACGCAGCAAGGGTGTTTGTTTAAGCTTACTTGATGGAATTATAAGCTTATGTAAAAGCTGAAAAGCCAATAAACTCAATCTTTATGGCTTATGAGCATAACAACTTGAGCTTATCCAATCACAAAAGGTCTAAGGGTTCCAACCTCGCTAGTTGTGTACATATAGGGGTGGCAAGGGGAGGGGCGTAAAAGGTCTCGAGATTAACCCGGTGAGGCCGCGTACATCTGAGTCAAAAAGGCTTGGACGGGTAACGTGAACAGGGAAAACCTCATCCGTTTCATAAGCCCATCAAATAAGCTTAAAATTGAGGTTATGCTTATCTAGCTATTTTGGGGCAAATCAAGCAAAAATTTCTAACAGAATATTCATTTTTCTGTCTCACAATTTCTTAAACTGCTTAATTATTAAGCTAATTATCTACTTTTGATACATTAGAATAGAATCCTAAATACCCTATATTAATTGAACACAAAAAACATGATATGAAAAGCATATTAAAATAAATAAAACATAAAATAATAATACCTGGTAGGTTCAATTGGCTGGAGAAGGAAACAGTGATTAGGGTTTTCTCGGTTATTGTTTGGCTGCGTTTGTTTTTTGTGTTTTAGCCGATATCTGCTTACAGAAAATAAAAAAGTTTTAATCGATAAAAAATAAAAGTACAGTCATAAATGTACTCTATCCGTAGGTTCACATTCACTATTGCTTAGATTTCCAATACTGTACTTTTTTTTTTAATTTTTTTTTAAAGGTTTAGTCGTAAAATATAAACTTTTTTAAATGTGGTTGTATAATAGCAGTAAACTTTAATAAGTGTTTTATTTTGAACATTTTGATGGTGTGCTACGTTATAAATGGTGTTATGTGTTAGCCTTTTAGGTAGGGCTGAGCAAAATCAACCGAAAATCAAATCGAACCGACAAATCGAGCCGAGCCGAACCGATCATTCTCGGTTCGGTTTTCGGTTTTGTATATTTATGGTTTTCGGTTTCGTTTTTCCTCGGTTCGGTTCTGTTTCAGGTTAAAACAAAAAAATACGCCTAAACTATCTATTTGGTTCGGTTTTGCTCGTGTCACTTCGGTTCGGTTTCGGTTCATGTTTTTCTTAAAGTAGATTTTTAGTTCGGTTCGGTTTTGAACCGACGTTCAACCCTACCAGGTATGACATGTCATAAAAATGAAAAATTATGAAAATTTGTTGCTATTGTACAAACTTTTTAAGAGTACATGTACCAAATCGGTACACTTGGAATCATTGTTATTCTACAACTATAACCATTTTTTATTCATTTCATACTTGTGCGAAATAACCGATGAAATTATACATTAAAGTAAGGGTGAGAAAAACGGACCGCGCACCGGACCGGACCGAGAAACCAGCCTTGAACCGGACCGATCGGACCGGACCGAACCTATTTCGGTCTGGTCCCCAGTCCATCATTTTCCTTATTTTCAGTCTTCGGTTCGCTTCGGTCTTAAAAAAATCCGACAATTATGTCTTGTTGGACCTAGGGATGGCAACGGGTCGGGTTTGGGTCAGGTTTTAGTGAACCCGTTCCCGCACCCGGTTATATTTTCTAAACCCGTATCCGCCCCAATACCCGATGGATACCCGGTTAGTATTATCCATCGGTTTTTCGGTTTACCCGCGGGTTTCGGTTATCCGCAATTAAATATTCGTTGGACATGAACAATGTAAGAAAAATATGATTTCGTTCATGGACAATGTAAAAAATATGCCTAAGTACGAAGTGCG
The DNA here is from genome assembly GCA_026074375.1 of Tanacetum coccineum. Taxonomy (NCBI): domain Eukaryota; kingdom Viridiplantae; phylum Streptophyta; class Magnoliopsida; order Asterales; family Asteraceae; genus Tanacetum; species Tanacetum coccineum. Next base: position 23,406 of record BQNB010050226.1, on the reverse strand, counting down.
AAAATAATCAAATGATCAATACACAGTTACACTCTCATTACTATTGTATTGATTTCAAGTTAAATAATTATGTATACAAGTTTAATGGATAATTAAATGATTAAATAAACAAACAATTAATGCATTAAAAATAAAATAAAAATAATAAAAGAAGAAGCTTGACGAGAATTGAAGAGTCAGGCGTGACTAATTATTTGTAATTACCAAGATATGGTTGATAAAAATAACTTCTAGAATACGAGTAGTCAAATATTTTTTAAGAGCCCAAATTGGCCTTATATAAAAATGGAAATAAAAGCGGGTACAGATTCCGGTAAACGGGTACGGATACGGGTAAACGGGGCGGGTATTACCAAAACCCACAACCGAACCCGTACCCGAGAAAAAAAGAATATTTGTACCCGAACCCGTATCCAAACCCGTCAACCCGTCCCCGAACCCGACCCAACCGGTTCAGGTTTCGGTTTTCCCCATCAGTTTCGGGTGCTTTTGCCATCCCTAGCCTAGTTGGACCGGATCGGACCGAAGACCGACCCGGATCGGACTGACCCGGACCGGACCATTTCAGTCCGCTCTTCAGTCCGATGTTTTGGCCAAGGTTGGTTTCGGTTCGGTTCCGTCCGGTCCGGTTTTCAAACCGTAAGCACCCGTACGTTAAAGTACATGTTATCAGAAAATTTAGAGAAAGTTATTCAACTTTCAATTATTTTCGATGAATGTAACTTTTACACGAATGGCATGTTTGACACGTGTTTAAAAATGTAAAACTTTTAAATATTACTGTAACATTTAACATGCTAGTCTATCGATCAACAAGTGAACGATTTAACTTTTTAAAAGGATATTGGCACTCTAACTTTTTTCTTTTTATTATTATCCTTTTATTTAGAAAATTACAAAGTTGAAAGTACGCGATAAAAAAATAAGTTTTATAAGTTAAAGGTATTAACTGACAAAAAATACAATAAACAATAAAAATTGCCTTTCCTATCCACAAAGTGAGTAAAAGTGGTTTGGAGTAGGGGTGAGCATACCGAACCGGACCGGACCAAAGGTATTTCGGTCCGGTATTTTGGACCAATTCGGTCCTCGGTCCGGTCGGTCCTCCTCGGTCCGGTCGGTCCGATCCGACCAAAAACCCGATAATAATGCCGTGTAGGACCAAACCGGACCGAAGACCGACCCGAACCGGACCGTACCATTTCGGTCCGGTCCGCGGTCCGGCAATATGGACCATTTCGGTCCTCGGTCCGGTCCGGTCTTGGCCGGTCCTCGGTCCGGTCTTGAACATGTGATCACCCCTAGTTTGGAGTACTGAACTACCTAGCCACTAGGATACCCTTAACAACACCTTAAGTATTTATGTTTTTTTTTTCTTCTGCAAAGAAGATAATAATAATATTGATATTGATATTGATACGCATTTGAAACTCCATATGATATGTTGCAAGATGCACCCTAATCCTTGAATGAAAAAGTACTGTTACTCGAATTTGATTGTAGAGCTTATTGAACTAATGAAAACTGAACAACACCCTTAAAATCTGATGAACCTAACGGCTATTAACCCCGAACGCCAAACCACCCAACACCTAACCACATAATGGGAGACCACCTCGTGAAAGACACTCAAACGGCTCTAAGCATAAACTCGAATTCGACACCATACCTCTACCCACCGACCTGTTACATGTTGCACCTACTACAATTGAATTGAATGGGACCTATGTAGAGGAATACAAGGTGGAAGGAGGCTTGCTGGAACAACTAAAGAGTCAAGACGACGCAATCTCATGAGGGGGTGGGTCAGCAAGATGCGAGAGTGATATTCAGAAATAAAATAAAGGCTTATGAATTTCAAAAAACGATAGGGTCACCGGATAGGGCACCAGAGAAAGCTGACTAAACTAATAACTTCGTAAATAGCTTCGTTTGAAAACTATACATAAGTTCAGCAGACCTAAACAGACCGGGTTGGTTTAGTTTGTGGCAAACCCAAACAGACCCAAAAGTTTAGATTACTGTAAAAAGTAAAAAGTCTCAAGTCTTAACAATCTTTTGGTTTGGTTCAGTTAGTTCAGCTAAATCGGTTTGAATTTCATATTCTCCACCATCATCACACAGTAATCTTCAAAACGCAAAACTAACAACATATCATGTTTCTCAAAATGCCATCTCAGACAATGACAACTAAACTAAACTAATAAACTGTTCAGTTAACTAAGCAGTCAACAAAACCGCAAATGGTTTCAACCCGTCAAATAATGATGATTTCAACCGCTGGTGATGCGCGTGGGGAAGATAAGAGAACTTGTAAAATCTGCAACTCTTCACCCTCATCAACCTCCCCATAGTCGAGGAATATCCTGACCTTCTTTAGCACAGGTGACTTAGCCAAGACAAGTCTCACAAAATTCATCTCATTCTCCGAATTTATAAATCCTCTAATATGTAGTTCCCTCATATGCTCCAACCAAATATGTGAATAATCCTCAAGTGTAAAGGAGTGTATATCTTCTTCCGATGACGAGTCCTCTTCCGCAGAGGAGCTATCTTCCTCGGGCCCTGAATTTTCAATCTACAAGAAATGTCGGCGTTCATTGTGTTACTGTATGTTGGCATACAAATAGAATAGGATACAAGATGGATTTATGTTGCTGCCCTTACCTTAAGTTTCTCCATGTTCGGGGAGACTTTCATCAAAAGAACAAGAACTGATAGCCCGTCTTTGCGATAGTAGAATGTGCAGTATGTAAAAGACAAAAATGTTTATGTTATTGATTTGTTGGGCGCGACATAATTTGTTGGGCGTGACATAATTTGTTGGTAATATATTAACACATTACACAGATGGCGTATTGTGAATTCGGATAATATATATCCGAATATTGTTGATTTGGTAAATCAGTTTTTCGTTTAAAGACGCATGACAAAATGCGTTAACTGAAAAGCAAAAATAATAAGAAAGGTTTTAGAGTTACCGACTTTTGGTTGATTTTTGCTTTTTGATAATATGAGAGCACGAAACATAGTTTATTCATGTCCCACGGATGGCGCCAATCTGTTGATACAAAAGTTGGATGTACCTAGATCAGGCCCGAATTAGGTATAATTCGGGTTGCTTGGCTCCGGCTCTTGCACCAAGTGAATCTTGATTGTGAGACCTGCGCACTAAGAGAGAAAGCACGTAGGCTCTACGTGATTGTCTCCCACGATTAGTTCCGGCGTGAGAGTTAAGTAATGGTTTAATGGTATATCGGTGATTATTGGTTGTGAGAGTGTTAGGGTTCTTAGAGCGTTAGAACATCCCTGTGAATGGAAGACGAGGGTCTCCCTTATATGGGGTGGGTTTAAAACCCTAGACCTTTGTGCCCTAATTAATATAAACGATATACATTAAATTACTCATAAGTAACGGTCTTATTAATTTGGGGATATAAAGTAACAGTCATATTAATTATCTCATTAATGGTATAAGTAGAGTCAAAGCAAAAGTTATGACTCATTGGTCAACGACAGCGCATGCTGGCGCTATGTTCTAGCGACCCGCGGCCCAGTAGCGATAGTAAATGGATTGGCCCATATTCATAGAAATGGGTCGGGACATACTATGGGTCAACAGTCGGCTTACAATGTTGAGTCCAAAACCCAGGTGTCCCAAAAAAAAATGTAGCGGATGTTTCTTCATATAAGCGTAGTTTGTGACTTGTCAATGAGTGCTAGCTAGACACTTTTACTCTCCACATAAGAGATGTGAGTGCATAAAACGCGGTATCCATAAAAGGATTATAAGCATGATACACAAAAGATTTCATTAGGATTTACCTAGCAATGTAAAAGCTCGAATCATGTTTTCTTTATCCATGTAACGTTTTTAATTTATGAATAAAAGTTGTATTTATTTGAATTAATGAAATATAGTTTGTTTGAAAAAAAAAAAATGAAATTGTTGCTGGGTAGGGACCAAATGGCTAAGTTGCTCGTAGTTGTGAGTGAATGAGTATTTTGAAATGATGTAACAACCGGTGGAGCCCAAATGACTAACTTTGGGATGTCACCACACCAAACGCTCTAACCATTACTCATTTCGTATAATATGTTATAGGTGCACTAAATCATGCACTATTAGAGCTCCGATTGCAGTGGCTCAAGCCAAAGAGTCATATATGTGTCACGTCATATCAGCTCAACAATTTTTTTTCTTTTGTTCTTACTTCATTCATTAGTCACACGCCAAAATATTTATTCACTAGTCACTCAAATCACCTTGAAACTCACCTTAACTAGATTATAAAGAGTAGGTAAGGGAGGGAGCTGGAGTTGGAGAAGGATGATGGTGGGGTTCTCTGTTTTCGAGAAAGGATCAGAGGATCTGAGTGAGAGAGAATGTTTGGGTCTAGATTCAGTGAAGAGCTGTTACTGTGATGAGGTGTGCCGGAGAGCTAGGAGGTTGTGTTTATTGATTGTTTATATCGATTTTTCGATATGGACGTGAAGATACTGAGAGAGATGATGAGGAGACGCTATCTGAAGGACAGTATTGAGTGAAGTTCTGCGAAGGATGTTCGAGATTAGGACGTTGTGAGTGAGAAGTGATGCCGAGGTCTGATGTATACTTAAGACTAGGTAAGGGGAGAGCGAATAACACCTTATTCGTCTACCGCTTCAGCGTCACCTCATCCTCCTCACAATAACACACCGATAGTTAAAACATCCTCCCAAGTAAAAATACCAATAACATGTTATGCGTACATATGTGCCTCACAAAAACCCCACAAAAAATACTTCACTCACTTACAATAAAAAACAAAAAACAAAAAACAAAAAAACCAATGGCAATGGCCATCCTCTAACTAAATGGCGAATGGCTAACTGTGGTGGTGTATTATGGCGCAAATGACGACGCCATTAACAAAAAAACCAATGGCACTAGCCATCCTCCTCTAACTAAATGACGAATGGCTAAATGTGGTGGTGTGTTATGGCGCAAATGATGACGCCATTAGTATCAACGATTAACGAATGGCACGCCAATGACACCCCCTCTCTTAGGATCAACAATCTTCCTCCAGACATACTAGAAAACATCTTATGTTTTCTACCGATTCAGGAGGCGGCGGGGACATGTATCCTCTCTCGGGAATGGAGGTACCGTTGGATCAAAATTCCTAAACTTGTATTTATTCAAGATGTGTTGCAAGTATCAACTGATGGAGCTGAGTTCTCTATTTTTGAGCAAACATTGTCGTTTGACGCACAACTTTTCAAACGTGAAAGCATAAGGATGTTTAAAAGGCGTAAACTTTTCTATGCTATAAACCAAGTTCTTTCAATGCATGAGGGCACAATACAAGAGTTCACCCTTTCCATGGAGTTAGATGTTCACTGTGACGAGATTGACCATATATTTTCCCAATTTGGCAAAAAGAAATACCGTCAAGAAATTAAAATTTCCTACCCCTCTCTTTTTTGCACTGTTCGTCCTCAGGGTGCCTCATTTTACTAACGGATAGATGAAATCTGCGCAAAGTATTGACTAGGGACGTGAGTTTTTTGATAAACCACAGAGATGTAATTTGCACTTCCCTTTTGATCTTAATTGTCCTTAACTTATTCTATTAATTCCCTCATGTGAATTACACATGAGGGTAAAGTTGTCTTTTCTTAAATTCTTTCTTTGTAGATCAGCATACCCACACAAACCGGTCATAAAGTAATCCAGAACAGCCAACCAAAACCCCATCGTCTTCGTAGCGTTTCCTCTAATGATGTTTTCTGACACTCGCCCCACGCTTTACACAATGCGATCTCTTTCGCTGTTGTCCATGGTTTTGACGCTTCTTTATTATCAGTCGTTTTGGCCTTTTGACGACGTTTTGAAACCTTCTTAGCTTTTTGACGGATGTCACCTCTTCGACAGGAGAGTCGTCTTCAACGAGATCTGTCACACCCCGTAAATTTCAGGTCAATATTTTAAACTTTTTCAATCATTATATTTGACTTTTATACGTTACGTTTAAATCTGACAGTTTACCGGGAAGTTAACCCGCGTAAATCTAAAAAACGTCATCGGACGCGTTCCGACTTCGGATTTTGACTAGTCTAGATATTATATGCATTATTTTATCTTTTCTAAGTGTTTCGTAGATTACGATCACTACCGATACTTATTTTTACGTTTTAGCGTATAATTTACATTTTTCGCGTTTTTGATCAAACGGAACCCTGGAAACCCGAAATCTTTTCGTGTAAACTTTAGTTATTCTATTTTCTCAATTTTTGTGTATATATATTAAATAATCAAAAATACCATAAAAATAAAAAAAACAAAAGTAACCGTCTTGTGTCACTTACGAAAAAGGCGCACCTCTTTTGTGAATTTCACTTAAGGGAGTTACCCTACGTTTGTTGATTATTCGGTGAAATAAAAATATTTTGTGTATATATTTTCACTAGTACAAAAAGTGGTATAGTTTACTCCAAAAATATGTGACGATATGCATATCGTCACACACGTTTTTTTGGGTATGTGTCACGAAAGGTCGCGCCACCGTAGGCCACCTACGGTGATGTTTTTGAGTTAGTGGCCATTTGGAAAAAGCTCCTAACCTACGCCTTTCCTACATAAAGTCACGTATTGTAAGTAACCTGTCTGGAGCAAGCCTCCCATAAAGGCAAATGAAGTTGGTGAGTCGTATGGTGGGCTAGGATCTCTCGTTGTTCGTAAAAGACCCAGTTGTTAGTCAGTACCCTCTTGGTTTCGGGGGTGGACCCTTTCACCCTATTCTATTATTTGAGCTCAGTGACAAACATGTTATTTGATACACTTTAGACTTTTAGGTGCAGTGAGAAACCAACGACATGCCGTTGGTACTCTACATCAACGTCAACTTAACATCCTTTCAATAACACCTCAATAACTAAAATTTTCTCCTTAACAAATATACCAATATCAATCCACAACAAAACCCGACCAAAAAATATTCCCACCTCACTCGAAAAAACGAAAATAACACACAAAAAATGGTGCGGTTTGGCACGTCATTGGTTATCTGTTTGTACCAAAATATACTAATGACACCATGCATCTTGCTAACCAATGGATTATGACATGTTATTACTACTACTTGTTATGACTTTCTCTTTCATCATTCTTTTCATATTATGTTATTGGGTAAAAGCTATAGATTACCAACGTACTTACGCTTTTGTCCCGGATTGAACCCTTTACTCTTTTATTATTAGATTGAACCATAATCTTTTGAATTTTGTTCTGTTATGAGCTATGGTAAGTTGTAACCTGTTTGACTGGTAAAACTAAAATCTTGCTTTGACTTTTGGTGACATGGCATGCCACATAGATTGGACTAAATTTACAAATTCCCATTGACAATATCCTTACCGTGTTTTGCCAATCAAATTTGGTTCGTCAAAGTCTTCGGTGACCACCGTATTTTTTGATAATTTTTTTCCAACCAGCATTTTTTTGATCACTTCTCCGCCACAACATCTATGTATTTCTAACAAACTAAAACCCCACACAAATAACAATTATATAAAGCCATCAAGATCTTCTATTGCCATGACTCCCAGTAGCCAACTAATACACCAAATCGCATCCTTGTAACACAGAATATGCAAATCCAATCACATTCACATCCATACGATACCTACAAACACCCACACAAACATTAAACATAAAACACATAACCAAACTAACCATTAAGAAAAACCAAATTAATCACCTCCCAAACTGTATAGCGATAAAAACGAAATCAAGCGCCATCCTTTACTTAATCGAAGCCATTCCCGACACGAAACCACACAAAACAAAACTTCTAAAACCCGAAAACCTAACGCAAACTTCTTCATCCACCATTCTTTCCCCGTGGATCTCACCCTCCTCCGTTGACCATAACCACCACCTCCACCAACAACCACCTCGAGCAACCGTCCAACATACCCATCTTCAGCAGCCTTATCAGTTTTCTTGATGGGCACAGACTCTTCTCTGACATACCTGTTGACCACATGGACTGGTGGTGGTGGTGATGACGTCACTCGAAAAAAAGTAGATCTGAAATTACTTGTAGTTTGTGTTCGGATTGATTCACACATAAACACAAAGTAGATCTGAAATTATTTAAGGGATCCCTGAACACAAACCCGTCAAAAACATGATCATATTTGTGTGTGTATTTGATTCATGCGTATTTGGTGTGTGTTTTAGAGATATGAAAATATGATCCAGTGGTTTGGTTTATCAGTAATTATCTTTAATTATAAAAATAATGATAAGAAGAATGTGTGATTTTTGAGGTTTGAACTTTTGGAGATGGGGATGTAAATTTAAGGATATGAGATGTGGATCTGGGGAGAAATAAAGAAAAAGTTAGACAACTGAGATGCATGTGACTTCCACACATGTTTTTGGGTTAAAAATACCCGGTTTTAGAAACAATCATACCGACTTACGTGGAAAAATTCTCCACGTGTCGCTGACGTGGACATCATTCGGTCATGTGGTTAAATATGAAATATGGCACAAGTTATAGGGTTAATACACTAATAATTAGTAAACGGGTTCAATCCGGACAAAAACGTAGTTCGTTGGTAATCTATAGCTTTTTTACCTATGGTTTTTACTATACTTGTATGACTTTCTCTTTCATCATTCTTTTCATATTAGCAAACATAAGACCTTGAAATTTTCGTGTTAATAATTACTAGTAATTTATTTAAAAACAAACTATTACTCGTGCATATTAAAAACAAACTATTATTCGCGCATGATGGCGGAAGTTATGCATAGCGTTGATTGTGTGTGCATTTCACATTTCCATTTAGGGTTATCTCAAATTATTGTATCCACTTCTAAAAATAAATAACGAAGTTAGTTTGAGTTTACCATATTACCCTCACTTTAAGCTATTATTACAAATATTTAAGAAGTTTTAAACTAATTAGTTAAGGTTAAAATTGTCTTTCTACAAAAATTAATAAAGAAAAGTTCTAATAATAATGTTTTTCTAAAAGATTTTTTTTTAACGATTAACACTTATTTGAAACAAGAAGTATTACATAAAGGGGAGGCATTTAACTTTTCTAAATTAGTATATTCAAAGTTGTCAGATCAGGATCCTATTAGGATCGTTTTTGTCATTTGCAATACGAGATCGAGATCGGAATCGATCGGGATTCTAAGATCCTACTATAATGTCGTTTTCTTAATAGTCTTTGTAGGACTATACATATTTGCAAATTATTATATATCATAAACATAGAATTATATCAATATATCATAGAAATGTTGTTACAAATTATGATTATAAAAAGTTTAAGAAGATTTAACATGCTATTTTTTTAATTGTAAAAAAACACAATCTATAAATTTGTGTTTTTTTTTGTTGTGTGGTTCGAGAAAAATGTAAGATGGATCCCTATCAGTTTTAAGATCTTATGGTCAAGATCGGGGATCCTATAAGATCTTAAGCTTGAAAAGATCATTTTTTTAATAATTTGTTATTTTTTCTTTTTTTATTTTTTTTTTTTTTTTTTTTTTTTTTTTTTGTTTTTTTTTTTTTTTTTTATTTTTTTATTTAATATGTAAGATCGGATGTTTTTATTGCTTTGCGATATCGTAAAATCATAAGATCCTAAGATTAGGATCGAAATCTTAACAACTATGGTATACTTATTGACTCTAAAAAATGATACAAGATGTCACTTTTCTTAATAATCGTGCGCGGGTCGTTGGACTTGACGACAGAAGGTGTTGCTTATTCAAAATATATTATGCGTTTTGAAAACGGATAATTAAATAATCAGCAGTTACAAAACGTGGTTTTGAAAAATGGTGTTTGGATTTGATTATGTTGTTTGATATCGGAATAATCAGATAATCAAATTTTTAGTGTTTGACAAATTAGATTATTTGATGACATAAAATGTAAAATGACCAAAAATGACATTCTATATATTATTTTGAGTATAATATCAACAAACTATAAACTACTTGTAAGGCTGAGCAATATTTATTTTTAAGTTGATTTGTGATAAAATAAACATGGTTGATTAGTTGTTATTATACACTCAAAACATAAAACGTAATTCTATTCTATTACTCATATATACAATTCTCAAATGTCTGACTGACATTTGACCTGTGGCACTGTAGCAGCTACAGTGCTTGCTACAGTGCTACAGTACTGGGCCAAAATTTTAGCCCAAAAAATCGGCCAACGTAAAAAAAATTACAAACGGACCCTCATCTTTTAATTGTTTCCGACTTTTTTACATTATTTTTCTCAAAATGTCTGACTGCTTAACAATCGGCTCCAACGTTAAAAAAAAAATTTAACAAAAGGACCTCAACTTTTAATTGTTTACGTCTTTTTTATAATTTTTAAAAAATAAAATAAAAAAGACCTCTCACGTTTTCTTTTTTTTCGCCCCCCGCGGCAAACGCGCGGGTTTAATATTCATTCGTTACATTTTTTCTTTTATATGGCCTAGGATAGCGAAACTCTTCATAAATGCTTGGGCTTTATCGGGAAACAAAACTTTTGCTACATAACAATAACGAGTTGTAATTTAACCCGCGCGTTGCCGCGGGAGTTAAGTTTTTTGCATTGTTGTTGTGCAAGTTTCGGTTGGTAATTCAATATTGTCACTTTTATTCGTGGTTCAGAAGCATTTCTGTGTCTATTTTTATTTAAAAATTTTTGTAAAAATGTGAATAAAAGAAACTTGAGGAGCCTTTTTTATTTTATTTTTTAAAAATTTATGTAAAAAAGTCGTAAACAGTTAAAAGTTGAGGGTCCGTTTTGTAATTTTTTTTTTAGTTTTGGCCCAATTTTGGGCTAGTTTTTGGGCCGGTACAGTATATTTTTTATTTAAAAAATTTATGTAAAAAAGTTGCGAATAAAGAAACTGAGGGGATGTTTTTTATTTTATTTTTTAAAAATTTATGTAAAAAAGTCGTAAACAGTTAAAAGTTGAGGGTCCGTTTTATAAAAAAAAATAAAAAATTAGTTTGGGCCAAATTTTGGGCTAGTTTTATTTTTTTAAAATTTATGTAAAAAAATCGTAAACAGTTAAAAGTTGAGGGTCCGTTTTGAATTTTTTTTTTTTTTTTTTTTTTTTCCCAAAATTTGGGCTGTTTTTGGGCCGGGTACTGTAACACTGTAGCAGCACTGTAGCTGCTACAGTGCCACCCACCGACCATTTGAGAAATGTAATATAGGGTAATTAGGGTATATGTTTCTTTAGTCAGCCGCTGTCATCAAGCAACTTTCTATCTTTTCTTCTTCTTCTTTGTTTAACAAATGTCTCCCAGTACAGCAGTGACAATCTTCATGTGATAATCGGATAACGATAGGGCAACTTATGAAGTTATAAACATAAGAGGAGTCTGCAACATTTGTTTACTCGTGAAGCACCAATGATTGTAGGTGATATTTGTGGGTATCATGGTAATTTTGGCCTCAAATCAGAATCACGTTTTCTGGCAGTAGGGAGGGAGTTACTTTTTCAAAACTGCGTTTTGACCACTTGAAAACGCAGAAAATCACTTCTTCTCTCTTTTTACCCAAACACTCATTTTGGATTATTAGCGTTTTTAAAACGTGATAAGTAGATAATATGTTTAATATCGCAATCTCAAACACCCCTTATTTATATTCGCACAAAGATAATTTTTGATAAAACCCAAATAACTGGTTGTCAGTGTACCAAAATTTTGTGTTAAAAAGAAAGAATTTAAGTGTTAATTATAATGATAGTATTTTTTTTATAAAAATTAAAAGAAAAAAGGTTAAAAGCATGTGTATAACGGCACATGCCCGGTATACTAAAGCACGTCTAAATTCATGGTTCTCCATTCAGTTTTCAATAATACAAACTACAAAATCTATAACTAGCAAGGCCGGCCCACAAGTCAAGCAAAGTAGCAGCCAAGAATAAAATAATGGCTTATACATACCCCCTTTAAAATACCTCTTTGTTTTTTCGGGTTTTTTTATCTTTTTAATTTTTAATTTTTTTTTTATAATTTTGTTTATATTATAAAACTGTGAAAAAGTGCGAAATAAAAATTATAAAGTTTAACAAGTCAAAAACATGAAACTGTAAAAAAAATACGAAACATAACCTGATATAAAACTGCGTTATTTTGTAAAAAGAGGTACAAAAGAATTTTTTGTACATTTTTGATACTTTTGAGTAGAGGTGGCAAAATGGGCGGATCGGGAGGGGGGGGGGGCGGGGGATGGGGGGGAGGGGTGGGGGGGTGGGGGGGGGGGGAGGCACGTTTGGGTGTTTTTTTTTTTTTTTTTTTTTTTTTTTATTATTTTTTTTTTTTTTTTTTTTTTTTTTTTTTTTTATCCCTTTTTTTTTTTTTTTTTTTGTTTTTTTTTTTTTTTTTTTTTTTTTTTTTGGGCGACGGGCTAACGGGAACGGCCAAACGGGCGCGGGCCAAACGTGTGCTTTTTTAAACATGGGTCAAACGGGCGCGGGCCAAACGGGCAACGGGTCAAACGGTCACGGGTCAAACGGGCAACGAGTCCAAAATTTTTCTACGTTTAAGAACGTTTTCACACTTTTTCTACGTTTTCTACGTTCTTGTACATTTTAAGCGTCTTCGTACGGTTTCACACACCTTTGCACGTTTTTCTATTTTTTCGCTTGCTTTCGCACGTTTTCGCTCATTATCGTATGTTTTCGTCCGTTTTTTTCTTACGTTTTCGTCGGATTTTTTATGTTTTCGTCCTTTTTTACGTTTTCGTCTGTTTTTTACGTTTTCGTCCTTTTTTACGTTTTCGTTCGTTTTTTTACGTTTTCGTCCGTTTTTTACGTTTTCGTCCGTTTTTTTACGTTTTCGTCTGTTTTTTTACGTTCTCGTCCGTTTTTTTACGTTTTCGTTCGTTTTTTTACGTTTTCGTCCGTTTTTTACGTTTTTTTACGTTTCGTCGTTTTTTACGTTTTCGTCCGTTTTTTACGTTTTCGTCTGTTTTTTTACGTTTTCGTCCGTTTTTTACGTTTTCGTCCGTTTTTTACGTTTCGTCTGTTTTTTTACGTTATCGTCTGTTATTTTTGTTTATTTACGTTATCGCCTGTTTTTTTTACGTTACGTCCATTTTTTACGTTTTCGTCGTTTTTTTACGTTTTCTTAAATACGTAATAATAAGACGAAAAGTTAAAATAACGACGAAAATTATAAAAAACGGACGAATAAGTTAAAATAACAGAACGAAAAACGTAAAAACGGAGTAATCGTTAAAACAATCGGACGAAAACATAAACAAACGGACGAAAACATAAACAAACGTATGAAAATGTAAAAAAACGAACGAAAACATAAAAAACGGACGAAAACGTAAAAAAAAACAGACGAAAACGTAAAAAACGGAACGAAAAACGTATAAAAACGTACGACAACGTAAAAAAACGTAAAAAACGGAGGAAAACGTAAAAAAACACGAAAACGTAAAAAAACGGACGTGATGAGAACGTAAAAACGGACGGAACCGTAAAAAACGAAACGGAACGTATACTAAAAAACGGCGATACTGCTAAAAATAAACGAACGAAAACGTAAAAAAACGGACGAAAACGTAAAAAATGACGAAAACGTAAAAAAGGACGAAAACATAAAAAATCCGACGAAAACGTAAAAACGGACGAAAACATACGATAATGAGCGAAAACGTGCGAAAGCAAGCGAAAAAATAGAAAAACGTGCAAAGGTGTGTGAAACCGTACGAAGACGCTTAAAATGTACAAGAACGTAGAAAACGTAGAAAAGTGTGTAAACGTTCTTTAAGTCAGAAAATATTTGGATCGTTGCGTTTGGACCCTGTGACGTTTGACTCGTTGCCGTTTGGCCCGCGCCCATTAGACCCATGTTTTTAAAAGCTCTCTTTTGGCCCGCGCTCGTTTGGCCCTTGTTGCCGTTTGGCCCAGTCGCTCTCGAACCCGGGGGCTCGTCCGCCCATTTTGCCACCTCTACTCAAAAGTATCAAAAATGTACAAAAAATTCTTTTGTACCTCTTTTTACAATATAACGCAGTTTTATATCAGGTTATGTTTCGTATTTTTTGACAGTTTCATGTTTTTGACTTGTTAAACTTTATAATTTTTATTCCGCACTTTCAGTTTCACAGTTTTATAATATAAACAAAATTATAAAAAAAAAATTAAAAATAAAAAAGATAAAAAAACCCGAAAAAACAAAGAGGTATTTTAAAGGGGGTATGTATAAGCCATTATTTTATTCTTGGCTGCTACTTTGCTTGACTTGTGGGCCGGCCTTGCTAGTTATAGATTTTGTAGTTTGTATTATTGAAAACTGAATGGAGAACCATGAATTTAGATGTGCTTAGTATACGGAGCATGTGCGTTATACATGCGTTTTTAACCTTTTTTCTTTTAATTTTTATAAAAAAAATACTATCATTATAATTAACACTTAAATTCTTTCTTTTTAACACAAAATTTTGGTACACTGACAACCAGTTATTTGGGTTTTATCAAAAATTTCTTTGTGCGAATGATAATAAGGGGGTGTTTGGGATTGCGATATTAAACAAATTATCTACTTATCACGTTTTAAAAACGTTAATAATCCAAAATGAGTGTTTGGGTAAAAAGGAGGAAGATAGTGATTTTCTCGTTTTCAAGTGGTCAAAACGCAGTTTTGAAAAAGTAACTCCCTCCCTACTGCCAGAAAACGTGATTCTGATTTGAGGCCAAAATTACCATGATACCCACAAATATCACCTACAATCATTGGTGCTTCACGAGTAAACAAATGTTGCAGACTCCTCTTATGTTTATAACTTCATAAGTTGCCCTATCTTATGATAATCCATTGAAGATTGTCACTGTTACTGGGAGACATTTTTGTTTAAACAAAAGACGAAGAAGAAAAATAGAAAGTTGCTTGATGACAGCGGCTGACTAAAGAAACATATACCCTAATTACAATATATTACAATTTTCTCAAATGGTCGGTGGGTGGCACTGTAGCAGCTACAGTGCTGCTACAGTGTTACAGTACCCGGCCCAAAAACAGCCCAAATTTTGGAAAAAAAAAAAAAAAAAAAAAAAATTCAAAACGGCAAACCTCAACTTTTAAACTGTTTACGATTTTTTTTTACATAATTTTAAAAAAATAAACTTAGCCCAAAAATTTGGCCAAACTAATTTTTTATTTTTTTTTATAAAACGGACCCTCAACTTTTAACTTGGGGTTTTTTTTTTTCGACTTTTTTTTACATAAATTTTTAAAAATAATAAAAATCCCCTCAGATTGTCTTGTATTCGAAATTTTTTACATAAATTTTTTAAAATAGAAAATATACTGTACTGGCCCAAAAATAGCCCTAAATTGGGCCAAAACTAATAAAAAAAAAAAATACAAAAAGACCCTCAACTTTTAATGTTTACGACTTTTTATAATTTTAAAAAAATAAAATAAAAAAGGCTCCTAAGTTTTTCTTTTATTCGCAAATTCTTTTACATAAATTTTTTAAATAAAAAATTTACGGATAGAATGCTTCTGAACCTACGAATAAAATGAGAACGATATTGATATATCCAAACCGAAATATGGCACAACAACATGCCAAAAATTAACTCCGGGCAACGCGCGGGTTAAATTCCAATGTTATTGTTATGTGCAAAGTTTTTGTTTCCATTCAAGCCAAATGTTTTATGCCGAGTTTCCTATCTAGGCCCATTAAAAGAAGAAAATGTAAACGAATGGAATTTAACCGCGCGTTGCGGCGGGTCGTTTCGGGGGGAAATTAAAGAACTTGACCGAGGTCTTTTATTTTAATTTTTTAAAAATTTATGTAAAAAAGTCGTAAACAATTAAAAGTTGAGGGTCCGTTTTGTAAATTTTTTTTTTTTTTACTTTGGGCCGATTTTTAATGTCAGTCAGACATTTGAGAAAAATTATGTAAAAAAATCGTAAACAATTAAAAGTCGAGGGTCCGTTTTGTAAATTTTTTTTTTTAACTTTGGGCCGTATTTTTGGGCTAAAATTTTGGCCTTTAGTATGTAGCACTTTATGTAAGCACGCATGTAGCTGCTACAGTGCCACAGGTCAAATGTCAGTCAGACATTTGAGAATTGTATATATGAGTAATTAGAATAGAATTACGTTTTATGTTTGAGAGTGTATATAACAACTAATCAACCATGTTTATTTTATCACAAATCAACTTAAAAAACTAATATTGCTCAGCTTACAAGTAGTTTTATAGTTCTGTTGATATTATACTCAAAATAATATATAGAATGTCATTTTTGGTTCATTTACATTTTCTATTTCATCAATAATCTTTTTATTTGTCAAACACTAAAAATTTGATTATCTGATTATTCCGATATCAAACAACATAATCAAATCCAAACACCATTTTTCAAAACCACGTTTTGTAACTGCTGATTATTTAATTATCCGTTTTCAAAACGCATAATATATTTTGAATAAGCAACACCTTCTGTCGTCAAGTCCAACGACCCTTGGCCCGCTTATAAGAAAATGGACTTACTTGTATTCATTTTCTTTAGAGTCAATAAGTATACCATAGTTGTTAAGATTTCGATCCTAATCTTAGGATCTTATGATTTTACGATATCGCAAAGCAAAAACGATCCGGATCTTACATATGATCTTTGCAAGCTTAAGATCTTATAGGATCCCGATCTTGACCATAAGATCTTAAGATCTGATAGGATCCGATCTTACATTTCTCGAACCACAAACTAAAAAACTACAAATTTATAGATTGTGTTTTTTACAATTAAAAAAATAGCATGTTAATCTTCTTAAACTTTTTATAATCATAATTTGTAACAACATTTCTATGATATATTGATATAATTCTATGTTTATGATATATAATAATTTGCAAATATGTATAGTCCTACAAAGACTATTAAGAAAACGACATTATAGTAGGATCTTAGAATCCCGATCCGATCCGATCTTCGATCTCGGTATTGCAAAGACAAAAACGATCCTGAATAGGATCCTGATCTTGACAACTTTGAAGTATACTATTAGAAAGAGTTAAATGCCTACCCTTATTTAATACTTTCTTTGTTTCAAATAAGTGTTAATCGATAAAAAAAAATCTGTTTAAGAAAAACATTATTATTAGAACTTTTCTTTATTAATTTTTGTAGAAAGACAATTTTAACCTTAACTAATTAGTTTAAAACTTCTTAAATATTTGTAATAATAGCTTAAAGTGAGGGTAATATGGTAAACTCAAACTAACTTCGTTATTTATTTTTAGAAGTGGACAATTAATTTGAGATAACCCTAAATGGAAATGTGAACATGCACACACAATTCAACGCTATCATACACTAGTCGCATCATGCAGCGATAATAGTTTGTTTTTATATGCACGAGTTATGTTTGTTTTTAAATATATTACTTAGCTACTTATTAACAGAAAAAATTTCAATGGTCTTATGTTTGCTAATATGAAAAGAATGAATGAAAGGAGAAGTCTCCTTAACAAGGTATTAGTTAGTATTAATAAAATAGGGTTAAAAGCTTATTGATTACCAACGTACTTACGTTTTTTTGTCCCGGATTGAACCCTTTACTATATTATTAGTGTATTTAACCCTATAACTTGTTGCCATATTTCATATTTAACCACATGACCGAATGATGTCCACGTCAGCGACACGTGGAGAATTTTTCCACGTAAGTCGGTATGATTGTTTCTAAAACCGGGTATTTTTAACCCAAAAACATGTGTGGAAGTCACATGGCATTCAGTTGTCATAACTTTTTCTTTTATTTTCCAGATCCCAATTCATATCCTTTAATTTTACATCCCCATCTCAAAAGTTCAACCTCAAAAATCACCTCATTCTTCTTATATTATTTTTATAATTAAGTAATTATGATAAACCAAAACATGGACTATATTTTCATTATCTCTAAACACACACAAACTACGCATGAATCAAAATTACACACACAAATTTGATCACGTTTTTGACGGGAAAATCAAAATGTTTTTTTTTATTTTTTTTTGGTGTTCAGGGATCCCTTAAATAATTTCAGATCTACTTTGTGTTTATGTGTGAATCAATCCGAACACAAACTACAAGTAATTTCAGATCTACTTTTTTTTCGAGAGGACGTCATCACACCACCACCCAGTCCAGGTGGTTCAACAGTATGTCAGAGAGAGTCTTGTGCCCTCAAGAAAAACTTGATTAAGGCTGTGAAAGTGGGTATGTTGGACGTTGTCGTGGTGGTTGTTGGTGGAGGTGGTGGTTATGGTCAACGGAGGAGGGTGAGATCCACGGGGAAAGAATGGTGGATGAAGAAGTTTGCGTTAGGTTTTCGGGTTTTAGAAGTTTTGTTTTGTGTGGTTTCGTTGTCGGTGATGGCTACGGATAAGAGTAAAGGATGGGCGCTTGATTCGTTTTATCGATATAAAGAGTTTAGGTTATTATTTGGGTTTTCTTAATGGTTTTGTTTTGTTTGGTTATGTGTTTATGTTTAATGTTTGTGTGGTTTTTGTAGGTATCGTATGGATGTGAATGTGATTGGATTTGCATATTCTGTGTTACAAGGATGCGATTTGGTGTATTAGTTGGCTACTGGGAGTCATGGCAATAGAAGATCTTGATGGCTTTATATAATTGTTATTTGTGTGGGGTTTTAGTTTGTTAGAAATACATAGATGTTGTGGCGGAGAAGTGATCGAAAAAATGCTGGTTGGAAAAAAATTATCAAAAATACGTGTGTCACCGAGACTTTGACGAACCAAATTGTGACTGGCAAGGAAAACACGGGTAGGGATGATTGTCAATGGGATTGGTAGTTAGTCCTATCTATGTTGCATTGCACTGGGTCACTAAAAAGTCAAAGCAAGATTTTGTTTTACCAGTCAACAGGTTACAACTTACCATAGCTCATAACAGAACAAAATTCAAAAGAATATGGTTCAATCTAAGAATAAAGAGTAAAGGGTAAATGGGACAAAAAGCGTAAGTACGTTGGTTAATCTAAGCTTTTACCCAATAACATAATATGGAAAAGAATGATGGAAGAGGAAAGTCATAACAAGTAGTAGTAATACAACATGTCATTAATCATTGGTTAGCAAGAAGCATTGGAGTCATTAGTATATTTTGGGTAAATATTAAACATACATCAATTTTTATTAAATATTTGTGGCTTGCGTTTTGTCAAATGATTTCATTGGTCCTTATTTTCTATTGCTCCTGCATTTGGTTTGTATAAATTTTCATTGGGCCTTCCTTAGTTTTATTTTTGGTCTAAGTAATAATGGCTGCTTATGATCGTGGGAATTAGATTTGGGCCTTGCATTATTGGGCCTTTGTTAGTTGAATTTAGACTTCGTGCATTTGGACTTTGTATCCGATTGTTGTGTAAAATTGTAATTTGCAAATGTCTTACCATTTAAAATGTTAACAATTAGTTTGTGTTTTATATTTTGACTTTGGTACCGGTCTACTCACGAGGCGCGGAGCTTAAGGGTTTATTTAGCTAGACCGAATTTGATTATTTGTTTTAGCTAAATAAATCGGGTGGTATTCGTTTAATTACGGCTCTTCAATTCGGTTCAATTTTCTAATTCTTTTTCAATTAATTAGTGTATATTTATTTTATCGTTTTATAATATGTTTGCCTATTTGAATTTTGCCATGCTTAGTGTATACTTATTTTTAACTTTTGATGTTATAACGTTTGCCATATTTAGTTAGTTGATTTATTTGCTCATTTAGTGTTTAGAAATTAGTGCGGATTTAAAATATGATTAGAGATTATTAATTTGCGACATTTATTTAGATTAAAGTTTTTTTAAAAATTAAAAATAAAAAAATATAAAAAAAATAATAATAATAATAAAAAATTATATATATATAATTTCTTTTAATGTAGGATTTATTGTCAAGTAGCATGCGCTGTCGTTGACCAATGAGTCATACTTTGACTCTACTTATGACCATTTAATGAGATAATTAATATGACTGTTACTTATCCCATAATTAATATGACCGTTACTTATGAGGTAATTAATGTATATCGGTTATATTAATTATGGACACGAAAGGTCTTAGGGTTTTACCCCTATATAAGGAGACCCTCGTCTTCCATTCACAGGTATGTTCTACGCTCTAAGAACCCTAAACACTCTCTACACCAATAATCACCGATTATAACCATAAACCGATTACTTACTCTCACGCCGGAGTCTAATCGTGGGAGACAATCCCACGGTAAGCCTAACGGTGCTTTCTCTCTTAGTGCGCAGGTCTCACAATCAAGATTCACTTGGTGCAAGAGCCGGAGCCAAGCAACCCGAATTATACCTAATTCGGGCCTGATCTAGGTACATCCAACTTTTGTATCAACACCGACTAATCTTAGGGCGACTACTCTTTTGGATAGCTCGGAGTCGACGCATGTGAACCTTCGTGGCCATAAGAAGATTATTTTTCTACTCATTAGATTCGAACCCATGACCTCCACTCTGGAAGGCTGATATGCTTACCGTTGGGTCACCCCTTGTGATTATCCGATACATGTTTTGCACCATGTGTTTTTAGTTTTACATGTTCATTATTTACTAAGCTATTTGCTTACGTTACTTCATACCACGTATTTTAGGTATATCAAGGAAATATATTACTATGAGAAATGCAAGGACTTATGGGAAACTAGTGGTAAAGCTCGGATGGTAAAGAGCTCTCTTGTAACCTCCTCTCGATGCAACTTGGAATGCCCAAAGTGTCTTTTGTCATTATGTAAACAATTTCTGGAAACGCTTTTACTTTCATGTAGTATATATGCAGAAATAAAAAATGCACCAGAAGGGGTGTTTGCAGTGGCGGAACCAGGAAGTTAGAAGACAGGGGGCAAAAAAAAAAATTCTTGACAAAAGTCGTTTTGCACACAAAGATGAAGACGGAGATATAAGGTTTTTACACTGTTTTGCTTTAACATGGGGGGCAATTTGATTTTGTGGTGGGGTGCACTTTAAAAAAAAGGTCAATTTTACACTAAAAATCGATGTTTTTTGGCGAATTATGGAGGGCACCGCCCCCCCTACTTTGTAAGTGGTTCCGCCCCTGGGTGTTTGGCACAAGGCCTAATTTACCCAACTTTTGTTTGTAATGGGTTAAAATAGGTCATAAAGTTCAAGTCAAGTGTTATTACTTTCCAGATATGTTTACTATGTTATAAAGAGAGTTCCAACTAGGATTTCAGTTCATTTGGTTTTGGTTCATACTAAAGGGTTGAAAATCAAGTAACTCAACACATCTCACATAACCAAAAAACCCCATCTTACAAAACCAAAATCAGCAATAAAATCTTCCAGTTTCAGCACATTTACATGACAAAAGACCAGATTTCTCATTATCCATCTCGCACGATGAGAAAAAAACTAAACTGTTCATTTAATTAACTAAGACACTAAGCGCGCGGTCATTTTCGTTTATAACTAAGCAGTCAGCAAAACCACACTGCAATTGGTTTCCATCAGTCAAACATTAAAATCTACCACTGATGATGCACGCGGGAATGATAAGAGAACTTTTGAAATCTGCATCAATTCATTCGAGGTGAGCTTGTGATATATCCTCACCTTCTTTAGCACAGGTGACTTGGCCAAGATAAGTTTCACAAAATTCAACTCATTTCCCTGGTTTTTAAAACTTCCAATATGTAGCTCGTTCAGATGCTCCAACCAAATATCTGCATAATCCTTGAGTGAAAACGAGCATATATCATCGTCTGTAAATAAGCCACCTTCCGTAAAGAAGTCGAGTTGTCTATTGTTAATTTACAGGAAGTAGCAGTGTATTTTGTATTAGTTTATTTTTGCATAAGAATCAAAAGTAATGGGATACAAGATGGATATACGTTACTACCCCTACCTTAAGTTTCTCCAAGTTTGGGGAGCTTTTGATCACAAGAACAAGAACAGATAACACGTCTTTGTGACGGAAGCTTACACCATTTAAAGTTAAGTATTTGAGGTGAATTAACGCGGTTGGAAGCTCTCGTGGAATTCTGCCATGCACAGAAGACTCGAACAACTAAAACAAAAGGATCAGTGACAACCTAACTCTTTTCCCTAAGTTAAATCAATTATATACCATGTGAAGAATACTACCTGAATGATGCTAAACGAGATAGACAAGGTTTCAACCACTGGCAAACACTCGAAAAGGTTAATGATGTTGGAATCTTCGTTACCACTTTTATGGACATGGTAAGCGTCAATACCCTGCAGCAGCATACAATAGACACATAAGTAATGACAGCCAGCGAGGATCGATATTCTTCTAAGTAAGAAATTACCAGAGCCACGCTCTTAAGAAATCGGCAATTGGATAGAAGGTGTCGAAGTGGTTCATCATATATGTAAATGTTTTGCAGAGATAATCTTGTAAGACTACCAAATCCATTGATTGTTGGTGGAGGGCTAACATAACAACCTTCGAGACATAGGTCTGTTAACTGACGGAACGAAAAAACAGATAGGGGTAGCGTATACCCCAGTCAAAATGAAGTTTTAGTTTCTTGACGGTATTTCTTTGTGCCAAACGGGATAATATATGGTCAATCTCGTCACAGTAAGCATCTACCTCCATGGAAAGGGTGAACTCATGTATTGGACCCTCATGCATTGAAAGAACTTGGTTTATAGCATAGAAAAGTTTACGCCTTTTAAACATCCTTATCCTTTCACCTAGTGTGTAAAAAGTTTGCTCCGAAACAGAGAGGTCAGCTCCATCAGTTGATACTTGAAACTTATCTTCAATAAATACAAGTTTAGGAATTGATACATGTCCTCGCCGCCTCCTGAATCGGTAGAAAACATAAGATGTTTTCTATTATGCCTGAAGGAAGGTTGCTGATCCTATCCATCTAACTGCAAACCAAGCTACTGCCACAATATATACAGCAAAAAATACTTGTTTAGTACACACACAAAATAAGTCCATAACACAATAGTTAAAATAATATGTGCTTTTCTTTTCTATTTAGATAAGCAGATAAGCAATTTAGAGTGCTGAGATAAACAAATTAAATAAATAAAAGGATCTGCTAATTTATGGAAAATAAGCAGTTTGAGCAAGCACGTTGGGACTTGCTTGCTTTGTATAAACCTATATTATGTTTTTACCCTCATGCATATATACCATATTATATCACTTATGTTTTCAGCCAAAAAAAGGTTGCCACTCCCCCCTCCTTTTCTATACAATGACCGGAAACTATCACCCACAACCAAATATTAAAAATTGACCCCCACTGCAATTTTGAGCGCATATCATGCTAGTCTTTTTAGGTCTTATTTCATTTTATTATAACAAACACTCTAT
>BQNB010050225.1:12939-41616 GCA_026074375.1 Tanacetum coccineum | reverse complement strand
AAAAGTAAACGCGTATCAGACCAAAATAAATAGTGACGAATAATAGGAATCGTAAAATGACCTGAAATTGAGAAATGTTACAGAAACAAGCAAACAGACAAGTATGAAGGTCTTCATGAGTTTTCCCTTCATAAACAGCACTAATAAACCCTTGTTCATTTGTAGTTGTAGGTCCTTGGTTTAGGATCTGACTAGCCTTTGTAAGACGATAGATAACTTGGATAAATCCAAATCAACTATATAAGAGACACTGACTATGAATTATCAAGTGTTAATGCGGAATCTTAACACAAGAATAAAGAAGAAACGATAATACTAAATTGCTATTAAGCTCTATGCTTTTATTGATATTTCAATAACTTACTCGTCCATAACATTGTGCCTTAGGGTTCCTCTTATACACCAAGGAAACCCTAATAGGCTTTACAAACGTCAAAGGATAATACATATCCTTTCCTAAGATATCTCCTAAGATATCTCTAAGATAACTATTACTATTCTGTTACATAAACAGACTTAACTATAAACAGAACTAACTATGACCAATACTAACTCTAGTACTGCTACTCTACCAGTACTAACTTAGTACTGCCAGACTTAACTTAGTACTGCCAGTATTAACTCAATACTAACAGAACTAACTATTACTACCAGACTTAACTGTTATACTTCCAGTATTAAGTCTGTTACAATCTATTTTCCCAACATCCTGTAACTCCTGCGGGTCAGCAAGTTGCTCCTGAAATCCTTGCAGCTCATACTGCTTGGGTTAAAGGATCAAAAGAGATTGCTGGACTTATGCTCATGACCATGGAGCCAGAGATCCAACGAAACTGGAAAACCTCTATGCTAATGACATGCTAAAGGAGTTAAAAACTCTGTTTGCCCATCAAGCAGAGCAGGAGCTTCTTCAGACTACGCGAGATTTTCACTCTTGCAAACAGGAAGAAGGGCGGTGAGTTAGCTCGTATGTTCTGAAAATAAAGGGCTATATTGACAATCTAGAGCGTTTGGGGCACCCCGTGACACTTGGCCTTGCTGTGCGTCTGATTTTAATCGTTCTACGCAAGGAATTTGATGGGTTTGTGCAGAATTATAATATGCATAGCCTAGGGAAGACAGTTAACGAGTTGCATGCTATGCTAAAGCTCCATGAGCAAACTATGCCCAAAAACATCGCTCATGCTCTACATGCTATTCGAGCGGGTAAAGTCTAGAAAGGTAAAAAGCATAAAAACCGCAACCCCAAATGGCTGTCAAGGGACAAAATTAAGGGAATCGAAAAATAAGCACGCTTATGCTCCTAAGCCCAAGATTTCCCCTCCACCCAAGAGGGAAGATCTCGCAAAGGACTCAATCTGTCATGAGTATGGTGAGACAGGACACTGGAAGAGGAACTATCCTCAGTACTTAGCTGAGTTGCTGAAGAAGAAAAAGAACGCAGCCTCTGGAGCTGGTGGTTCAGGTATCTTCGCTATAGAACTCAATACTTTTCAATGTTATTCCGGTTTCATTTGCTTCTATCGAGCTTCCAAAAGTTTGCCTGGGAGGATCCAAAACCAATAGGCATAAAGCGAAGCAAACCCGTAATGGCTTAATTCCTTCTTCACAGCTTAAGCTGCGGGCCCACTACGTAGTGCTTTCCCCCCCGGGTGATAACGAATTTCACAATCGTAATACTAAGCCAACCTCCAAACAAACTCGTTTCCGCATGTTCAACTCTTTTTGTGATCAAGAATGGGTGGTTAACTTTTATGGTCCGATGAACACAGTGCACTTTGTTCTGTAATATATATGTACTACCAAATCTTTAGAGCGAACACTCTGCAACCGAGTTCCAAATCCATGAGTAGTGAAATTCTTTCCTCATGAATCTTAAAATATCATGAAGCATAAGCAATCACCTTCTAATTTTGCAATCAAAACCCAATAACAACCCAACCATTATTCGAACTTCCAATAAAACAATAAAGTTCTCAGCTCCTTGAGGTAGAGCTAAGATAGGCCGCTAACACACCTTATCCTTCAATGTCTGAAAAGCTGCTTCTTGCTTGTCACCCCATTCAAAGGCTACATTCTTCCAAGTAAGCTTGGTCATCGAATTAGCAACCTTCAAAAATCCTTCAATGAATCTCCGATAATAACCGACAAGACCTAAAAATTGACGAATCTCCATTGGAGTCTTAGGATGTCACACCCCGCCAAGGCGAAAATGCGAGGCGTAACATCATGGATATCATCACAACACAATGGCGTCTATAAGAAGAATTCTTACATGTCATTAAATAAGCAAAGTATAACACAAATTGTATAACAATACCCATAAAACTAATCAAATCCAAAAGGGGTCTTTATTTGATGAAATAAAAAGTTCTCTCGCCAATAGAAAGAACATGCTAAACAAGTATCCATAATTCATACTATGCAATATTCAGACATAAAAGCAATAAACCCATGACAGCCTATGTCTCTTTCTAGCCACTTCTCTCTATCTTATCCCCATGATGCTTACCTGAAAATGATGCTTAAACGTCAACATAATGTTGGTGAGAGTCATAGGTTTAAGACACACCAATAACTCGCTTTGAAATTCAGTGGTGAAAAAAATAACATAGCATAGCATACTTACAATGAAACTATCATACAAGCTAACATGTCAACGGGGGGGGGGGGGGGGGGGGGGGTGGGGGGGGGGAGATCAAGACCCTATTGAGAATCCACAATCAAGACATCACAAACATATCCCTATCCTCAACAATGAGAACGATCACCTGCTTACAGTAACAACCCATAACAAGAGACAATCACGCTCACATATTAACAAAATCCACAACAATGAACGATCACGCTCACTATTAACATACCACTACAATGAACGATAACCTCACTATTAACAATCCAAACAATGAGAATGATCACTATTAACAATCCACAAGAAGAGCCGAATTCACTGCACAACTATTAACAATCCATAACAATGCCGTGAGAAGAGGAATCACGCTCAAGAACACCAATCCATATTATCATTAGCAAGTAGCACATAACATTATCAATAGTCTTGTAAGCCCATGCCTTATTTAAAAGAACTCATTAATCATATAACAAAACATTTAAACTCAAGAGCATCATTTTCATTCAACCCCAAAAAAATATAATGAAAAAAGGAGCTATTAAACCACTTGATGAAGAATTTCGAAAAAACTCCTTGCAAAAATATAAAATCAAAACAAACGCATGTTAACGAGACGAAACCAATAATGCTATGCCCATGAACAATCAATAATATGGATGTATAAGGTGTTTTATTTACCCTCCATTGGGTCCACACCCGACAAACCATGCCCAACATTTAACCAATCGTTTTACACACTTTTTTCAATGTTCAACAATTTACACCCGAAAAGCAGAATTTTAGTTGTCACTATACCATTTTCTAAAAAAAACCACACCTACTGTGACCTTTATAAATGTTACCAAAAATCACGATTCAATATTAGTGAGCTTACTATCATCCCATGAAGTATTCCACTAATTATATCCCCTCTTAAGATGCCCCAAATAAAATAAAACTGTTTAACTACTCAGTTTCGGAATCTGTTTTTTTTTAAAATACGAACACTAAAAAGTTTTGGACCAAAAAACCGTACCTTAGACTCCAAATCAGAAGCTCGTCCTTTGGGGATTTTTAATAGACCACATAGAAATAAACTCTTGTAGACTGGCTAATCCTAATTCAAATTTTAAGTAGGGGTTTTACACCTCGTAATCTAACCTAAATTTGACCCAAATTTACTACTTTGACAACCTTTCTTGTAACCAACATTTGAAAATTACACGTTCCACCTAAAAAACTTTCGAGGCCAATGTTTGAAACTAAAGACAAAAACTGTTCATTATATAAGAAAGGGAAGCACTATAGAGCATCATTTAAAACTAAGAGATCATTTTCCTTCAACAAGTGTTTGCATCTCCTTTATATAGATTTGTTTGGACCTGTCAAACCTCAAACCATCAGCCACAACAAATATACCCTAGTCATTGTAGATGAGTACTCAAGGTACACCTGGGTATTTTGCCTCAAGAAAAAGAGTGATGCAGCTGGCTGTATCATGTCTTTTATCAGAAAGATGGAAAACCTCAATGAAGTAAGGGTAAAGGAGCTAAGAATTGATAATGGAACCGAGTTCAGAAATCACAAGCTAGAAGAATTCTATGATGAAAATGGTATATCTTAGAATTTCTCATCTCTTTGTACCCTTGAACAAAATGGTGTAGCTGAAAGAAGAAACATAACCCTGATTGAAGCAGTCAGGACTATGTTAAATAGTGCCAAACTCCCTAAACAATTTTAGGGAGAGGCTGTCAACACTGCTTGCTACACTCAAAATAGATCCATCATATAGAAAATGCATGGGAAGACAACCTAAGATGTGTTCAGAGGAAGATCTCTTGATATTAGCTACTTTCATGTGTTTGGGTGTCCTGTGCATATTCACAATCATAGGGACCACTTGGGAAAGTTTGATGAAAAGGCTGATGATGGGTTCTTCCTTAGTTACTCTCTAGTGGCCAAAGCATTCAGGGTATTCAACATCAGAAGACAATAAATGGAAGAACATATCATGTTACATTCAGTAAAGATGATGAAGCAATCTCTCAATCTAGCACAGAAGGTGATGCAATCAACTTCAATGAAAACAGATCCTTTCCAAATGATGAATTCCTTGAACCAATGAGTGAAGTTACTTAGTGCCCTGGCAATACTGAGTATTTTCCCTACATTCCTGCATATGAAAACACCACACCTTTTGAATCACCCATTCTTCAAGTATTTGTCATCCCTGAAGATCCTCTTGAGTTCACTGAGGCTGATAATCACCCAGCTCTCAATGAACCTGATCAAACAGAATGAGTTGAACCTCAAAACAATGTCATCATTGAATCAATCAGTGATGTCCAACCCTCACCAACTATATCACCCTCGGCTGAAGTCATCCTTCAAACCCATGTTCCTCAAGACAGATGGTCAAGAGAAAAGCACATTGAACTTATTAACATCATTGATGAACCTCTTGCTAGCATCACAACCAAAAGTAGGATCAGAGACTCAGATGCTGCCTCAGCTTCTGAATATCTTTATGTTAACTTTCTCTCTGAAATGGAACCCAAGAAGCTTATTGAAGCTCTAGAAGAAGAAGGGTGGATTATTGCAATGCAAGAAGAGCTGAATCAGTTTGAAAGAAACAAGATCTGGACATTGGTTCCAAAACCTCATGGTAAAACCATCATTGGGACCAAATGGATCTGGAAAAACAAGATGGATGAGAATGGGATCGTTATTAAGAACAAGACAAGGCTGGTTGCTCAGGGTTATAATCAGCAAGAAGGGATTGATTATGAAGAAACCATTGCACCTGTTGCAAGATTGGAAGTCATCAGGATCTTTCTGGCTTATGCAGCCTATATGGGTTTTATGGTGTACCAAATGATATAAAGAGTGCATTCTTGAATGGGAAAATTTCAGAGGAGGTGTAAGTCAAAACCTTCTGTTTGAAAGCAGTGAATTTCCCAATCATGTTTGTAAGTTGAATAAAGCTCTATGGGCTAAAACAAGCCCTCAAAGCATGGTATGAAACTCTTTCAAATTCCTTATTTAGCATAAGTTTGTCAGAGGTACCATTGACAACACTCTTTTTACTTATAAGAACTATGAGTGATGTTATTATTGTATAGATATATGTGGATGATATCGTTTTTGGGTCAACCAGTTAAAAATTAAGTAAACAATTTGGAAAGATGATGACCAAAAAGTATAAAATAAGTATGATGGGTGAATTAACTTATTTTTTGGGTTTTCAAATAAAATAAGATTTCAAAGGAATCTCTATTTTTCAAGAAAAATATGTTAAGGATTTGCTCAAAAAGTATGATCTAGCTGACTGTGCCTCAGTGAAATGCCCTATGCTTCCCCAAACAATTTTGACCCTGATGAGTCATGTGGCTCAGTTATGAGACATTGTTTCAGAGGCAGATAGGTCCTTGATGTACCCCACAACTAGCAGAACATGAATATCCGCATCTCCACATGTATCTGTGCTAGGTTACTAAAGCTACCCCTAAGGGATCCCATCTTGTTGATGTAAAAAGAATTTTTTAGTATTTCTAAAAAGGAACTTCAAATCAAGGCCGTCTATACCAAAAGGATAAGGCATAGTGATATCCTAAAGGATCAGGCTTTTGATCTAAAAAGCAAAACTCTGACTCAGACTATGCTGGATGCAACCTGGATAGAAAGAGCACCTCAGGGGGTTGTCAGATACTTAGAGGAAAGGATATATGTGTTGGAGTGCAAAGGAAGAAAAAAGGGGGTGGGGGAAAAAAAAAAAAAGCTCTGTGCAATGTCTCACTGGAAGCTGAGTATGTAGCTGCTAGCTAGGATGCTGTGCTTTTGTTTCCCCCCCCCAAGTCCTCTGATCAAGAGTCAGCTGGCTGACTATGTTGTTCTTCTATGACAAGGTCCTATATTTGTGATAATAACAAGTGTCCATTGCCATAACAAACCAATCCAGTGTTTTTCATTCCAGTATTAATACATATTGACCACATGTATAACAATCATCAGAGACCACATTTTAAAAGGAGATATTGAGCTTCATTTTGTACCCACTGATTTGCAATTAGCTGATATCTTTACCAAGCCTTTAGCTGAGCCTAGCTTTACTAGATTGGTACTAATTTGTGGTATGCTCCAATATTGAAAAAAGGTATCTGATAAGAAAAAAGGCTTTAAGTGATCTCTGGCTTGAATATTAAATGTTTTTAAGTAACATAAAGTGTAACTAGCAAGTTGAAAGACAAAACATCTCAAATATTAATTCAAGATATCACTCAAAGGTTTTACCAACTTTCTTAGAAATGCGAAAATAGCAGTACTCGAAAGGTCATGGGGACCCACGTTTTGTGACAGTTTTACCACTCACATTTAATGCAGAATTCAAATCAATTTTATTTTTAAACTTATAAAATTATTTGTGGTATAAATTGTTCACCTTTTTCACATACATCATTTTTTACTCACTCGAAACCCTAAAACCTCCATTTTTATCACCTCACATAAACCTTTTCATCAAAGCTGAATTAAAGTTTTAATCAAATGGCATCAGAATCAACATCTTCACAACAATCACAACAACTTATACCATCATCAAAGGTCAATTTTAGTGTGTGCAGATAGTATAATTGGTTTCAACAATGCTATTGCTCTTCTTGAGCACTCAAATGAGTTATACCGACCCATGCTTAGTTTTCTATCGAATTTTCACATCAATAGGGCCCTAACCCTTCAACCCACCACAATGTATGAGGAATACCTAAAGGAGTTTTGGTATACAGCAGAGGTTGAAGAAGAGACCAAGACCATCACCTTCTCACTTTCAATGGTAGATAACCCTTGACCCTTTTACTCAAGAGGATTCATATATAGCCATTGGCCTACCCATTTGTAAGGACGTTGTTCCTCTACCTCCCAAGGAGGCCATAAGGGTTGGGCTGGCGACTTTGATTTTATTTGACAAGGATAAACCAACCCTTTCATCTATTGTCCTTGTTAATTCCTCACCCTTAAAGATGAAGTATTTTACGCCCATTTGGAAACTCTGCATGCAATATATTGTCAAGTGTTTGGGTGGGATGCAAGGATCACATGACCAAATGAACCTTAATCAACAGATAATTGCATATTGTCTAATCTAGGGGTTGGAAATTAATATTGGGGCGATTATTTTCTCAGACTTGGTTCATAAGATTCAAAATGGGAAGAAGAACAGGGAAACATATATTTTCTATACAAGGTTTTTATCCCTGGTTTTTGAAAAATGCTTAAGGGAAACTACAATCACAATGATCTCATTCCTTATGAAACCACACCATTACAACAATTTATTTCAAAAACCTTTAGCATCTGAAGTTCTTTTAACTTCACACATGTTAAAAGTAGCTAAACTTTCTGAAGAGTCTGAACAGTCTTTAATCCCTCCCTCTGGGGAGATGAATGCTGATGACACAGCTAATAAGTCCTTATCTAGGGCCTCTGTGCAGCCTGTTACTCAGCCTAAAGCACCAACTGACCTGAAGATAAAGAAGAAGAAAAACCCACCTTCTTCCAAACCAAAGTCTCCATATAAGGTCAGGGTCATTCTTCTAAAGAAACAAGTCACTGAGACTCAGCACGCTGAAGTCACAGTGGCCACCGCTGACGCCACCAAGAGTCTAGTAGCCTCCTGAGTTGGCAGAGGAGCAAATAACCAGCTTCAGCCACTGAAGCCTAAAAGGTAACAATATTTTAAATATATGGGGCACTACAAGCAACCACTCTCAAACTTCTCTAGGAGAAAGTGGTGAAGTTAAGGCTACCCCTCGACCTAATAGAGAGTTAGAGTCAGCACTTAATTTCCCATATCTTCTGTACACTCTGTGTCTGCACTCAAGAGATGATACAGTAAGGCAAAAAACGCCTGATGGTTGACTCTGAAAAACTCTAGACTTATGTTGGATAAACCCATCCGAGGTGAAAGGTTGACCTCTGAATTGCAATGTACTCCACTCAGAACACAGAGGTCCCCTTAACCAATGAAAAAAGAGTCCTAAATTCTTAGACTTATTAAGGGACTGGATAATCACACCCAGTCTTCTAGGGGCAGTGAAACGATCCTTCCCTATATTACAAACTCACAATGAAAAATTCCCAAAGTCTTAGACTTTTGAGGGGACTGGAAATCGCACCCAGTCTTCTTATGGCAGCGAGTAGAAGATTCCTTACCCTTTATTACAAATACATAACTGAAAAGAGTCCTAAAAGTTTTAAAATTTTGAGGACTGATAATCACACCAGTCTTCTAAGGGCAGCGAATGCGATCCTCACCTCATTAAAAATTCACAATGTTAATACTAACAATTTATGCAGGTACTAGACCAAAATTTAAGGAGGAAGTGAGGATTACTGGTTTGTAGCTATGAGAGGTTTACTTTGAGCAGATAATGGATGAACTTGATCAGAAGACCAAGTGCTCAAGAAAATTTGAGTCACCTCATACACTGAATCAAAGATCAGAACAACAGTCCTATCCAAGGCTGCTACTATCTCTGGTTCACTGTTTATCCATCAAAGCTATTCATATGATCAGAATAAGATGTTGAGGAAGAGATCTCTGAATCTCTCTCTAGCCTAAGGTCTATGCCTGATGATGATCTGGCCTTTTAAATTCTGTTTTGAGAACACGTGACTCTGCTGATCATAGTCTCTGAAGAAGGTACTGTACTTACATGCTTCCGCTGGTAAGTCAGCTCAGTCAGACCCCCTTGGTCATCTTCATGCAGAGATGGGCATACTTAATACCAAGATTGATCAGTTAGAGAGCATCATATCCAAAAAGGTAGCCGAGGATATGAAATCCTCTATACCTGCAATCGTTGCTGATACACTAAAAGAACAGCTGCCTGGTCTACCCTCTGATGCTCTGAAATATACTCTTCCTTAGCTGATTAAGGACTTCATTAAAAGTTCTATTTCAGAATCCATTTCAGAGGAGTTACCTTAGGTTGAGGCACAGGTTCAAAAGAACTCACACGATTAGTTACCTAACATTCTTCTAAAACCAATGTACAAAGAGTTTAATGCCTTCAACAAACTGGAGAGCCAGCAATTTATTTTACTTCAGAAGGAGCTGTGCAAATCCCTTCCCAACAAAATGAAGAAATCATCAGACTGAAGGTCTAACAAGGAGAGGATTAAAGAAATTCGGGACAAGCTCTAATTTTTGTTCTTTTTTATCCACTGTGGACACAAACTCCCAACATGTTTAGGATCTTCAAATCATGTTTTAGGACATGGTTCCCCTCCTCGAAGCAGCAAAAGTATTTAAAAGGCTAAGGCTGAGGGGGAGAATGTCACACCCTGCCAAGGCGGAAACGCGAGGCATAACATCATGGAGATCATCACAACACAATGGCGTCTATAAAGAGAATTCTACATGCAATAAATAAGCAAAGTATAAACACAAAGTGTCATAACAATACCTATAAAACTAATCAAATCCAAAAAGGCCAGTATTATTGATGGAAACGAAGTATCTCGCCACATAAAGACATGCAACAATTATCCAATCATTCAATCAAATGCATGACATAAATCTAGGAGGTTGAACTCCGCATGCAACCTATGGTCTCTCTAGCCACTTCTCCTAGTCTTAATATCCTCTTGATGCTCACCTGAAATGATGCTTAAAAATGTCAACACAAAGGTTGGTGAGAGTCATAGGTTTACGACACGAAATCCAATCTTTAGAATAAATTACTGTGATTAATCAAACATGGCAGGACAATTAAGCTAGCTAATATAAAAGCTAACATGCAATCATACCAAACAACCACCATTGGGATGGAACGTTCCCATGATCCACATCATATCGTCATGGGTAACTCCGTTACCCTCCGATCGGAACACACAGAAATGAGTAGAAGCACTACCCTCCAATTGGAACACACATAAATATAATGGGTAGCATCGCTACCCTCCAATTGGAACACACAGAAACTTCACCACATGTAGCACATAACATATAATAACCACTTAAATGCCCATGCACTGAAACAAATCACATAATCACAGTAACTTAAAAACATATCCACAATACTTGCATCATTTTCACCCTAATAAAACAAAAGAAAAGAGGGGCTATGAAACTCACCTGATGCTTAAGCAAATTCTAAATCCTTACACGAAACTAAACAATCAAAACAAACACGCGTTACACGCTACTAAGTCAAAAGCTTAACCACATGAAACAATCATATGATGGATGTATAAGGTGTTTAATTACCCTCATGAGTCATCCCGACACCATGCCCAACATTAACCAACATGTTTACATACATTTTCAAAGTCTTATAATTTTCCTAAAAATGCAGAATTTAGTGTCACTGTACCATTTTCTAAACCACCTCTACTGACCTTTATAAATTTTACCAAAAATCACAGGTTCAATATCATGAGTTTACTATCTCCATGATTTTTCCACTAATTTATTCTCACTCTTAAGTGCCCCAAATAAAATCAAACTTTTAACTACTCAGTTTCGGATCTGATTGCACACTAAAAAGTTTGGACCTAAAACCATACTTAGACTCCAAATCTAAGGCTCTCCTTTGGGGGAGTTTTAATAGACACATAGAAATAAACTTCTGTAGGTTGGCTAAGCCTAATTCAAATTTTATGTGGGGGTTTTACACCTCGTAATCTGACCTAAATCTGACCCGTATTTACTGTTTTGACAACCTTTCTCGTAACCAACAATTGAATGACTTACCGACCTTAAAAACTTTCGAGGCCGGATGTTCTGAAAACTAGACTCTCTGAGCTATATTATAGACACCGGAAACTTGACAAAAGCTATTACCATAATGGAGATAATCACTCGTAAACACAACCCTAAATTCTGCTAATCCTAAATTAAGTTTTTATCGCAAATCTAACCTAACCAATTGCATGATCATGACCCTAATCAAACCCTAATCATTCTAACTTCATTATATATCATTAATATTCTGAATTTTTAAGAACCCTAGATCCATCATAAATTAATTGTTACATATATATGTTTTTTTTAAAAGAGTTAAACAAGGAAAAGATCAATACCTAGCATTCTTACTCGATCCTACACGATCTAGCTCACAAAATCTTGGATTAAAATTTTCTCTTCTTGTTTTATTGGGGCTGAGGTTGACACACACACAAGTAGGAGAAGGAGACAAAAAAAATAATGAGTTAGGGTTTTTATTATCTACAGGTTTTACCAATTTTAATCCAACTCAAAAACCTTTTTTTTCTTTTCTTTTGGGCCGGCCAAAACCCTCACTCCTCTATTTTTTTATTATTATTATTTATATTATTACATATATTACCTTAAGTTTTTATAAAAACCTAAGCTAATTTGATTAAACCTTTTTACTTAAACGCTACAAACTAGACTTTCTAAATATAACTTTTATTTCACCAAACCACTTTCTATTTTTAGAAAGTTTGCTATAAACTTTCATATTTCACTCACTTATTTCAATTCTATAATGCCACATTTCCCATAAACGCTTAACACTTAATTATCCAACTATTGACATAGCATTACATGCAATACGCCATTCCCTTCCATTATCACTAAACGTGAACAAATGGAATACTCATTATCCAACACAACATACTCAAAATGAGATGCCCATACACCTCAAAATGATATCAAGCACATAATTAACTCACTTAGCACACATAAAATCACATAGAGCAACACTTAAACACATAAAATGAACTCTTAGCCAATTCTAAAGGTATAACTGACCTGCTCAAATCACGGTTGTCACAACATGAATTTTCCAACTGTGACAATTAACACAAAGTTTCTGAATAGTTTGCAACCAGAATGGTTGAAATATGTGACTCAAATTCGTCTTACTAAACAATTGAACGTGGACTCGTTAAATGATCTTTTTGACTATCTTTAGCAATTTAAGAAACTGGTTAATGCTTTAAGAGCAAAGAAGCTAGAAAAGTCTCATGACCCTTTGGCTCTAGTAGCACACACGGGTTCATCATCCAGACAAACATATCTTATTATGTAACACATCATACGTCTGTGGTTGAGTATGATGATGAGTACCAGCAGGATGATGTTCACAACAATTCTGAAGACCCTCTACTCTCTGCGATGTTGCTACTTGCAAAAGCCATTACTTAAAATTTTTCTAATCCAACAAATAATCGTCTTCGTGCTTCATCCAACACCAGAAATCAAGCAATCATTCAAGGAGACATGGTGAACATTCAAAACAGGAATTCTGGCAATACTGGAAGAAATGGCAGACGAGCTTATGTTCAAGAGGAAGTTGTTGAGGGAATGAATGCTCCAAAAGAGACTGGAAATTTTCAAAGGACTCTTCGAATTCCATCTTCATGCAATACTTTAACTGTTTAATGCTACAACTGTAGTGAAAGAGGACATTATGCTAGGAATTGTCCAAAGCCAAGGGTTCGTAACTCGAAGTGTTTCATGGAACAAATATTGCTGGCAAAACAGAATGAAGCTGGCGTAATTCTTACTGATGAGCAGAATGATTTTCTCTTTGCTGACGCATCAAGTATGGAAGAAATTGAAGAACTCAGTGCAAACATATGCTTAATGGCTAGAATTCAACCAGCTGATCATACTTCTGATGATGGGCCAAGCTATGAGTCTGCATTCATAAGTGAGGTGCAATCTTCATCCATCGATGAGAATAATGAACCAATGTATCTAACTCATACTAAAATTATTAGCAGTACCATTGGTGATGATCAAATTAATAGCAATATTAAATGTGATTCATCCAAGGGAAATGTTAATAGTGGCAGTGTTGAAAATGATACACATGTTCCTGATCTATGTGCAGTAGAAAAACTTGCTAGGAATGCGTATCAGGAAGCTGAAAAACAATGAATATTTGCTCAACAAGTTCAAACACAAAACACGCATTTGACTAGTCAGCTTGAGATGTATAAGGAACAGGTTCGGATTTTGGAAAACATAAACAAGGATAATAATTATCTCAACGAATTTCTTAAAGCTGATGAACGGGCAAAACATTATAATAAAAAAGGTCAGTCTTAATTAGTTCGTGATCGAGATATCATTCG
This sequence comes from Tanacetum coccineum, assembly GCA_026074375.1. NCBI lineage: Eukaryota > Viridiplantae > Streptophyta > Magnoliopsida > Asterales > Asteraceae > Tanacetum > Tanacetum coccineum. The sequence continues at coordinate 27,899 of BQNB010050225.1, read as the reverse complement.
AGATCTCGAGAAACAACGAGATAAATTAAATTTAGAGGTAAAAAATTTCAAATGGAAAAATGAGGAATTACAGAAGAATCATTCAATTTTAAAAAGGCAAATGAGTGAAAAAGAGGATACTTATCATGATACTATTCTAGATCTTGAGGCCAAACTGAAAAAGAATGTTGATCTGTTTTTGAAACTTGGCAATTCTTTACAAGGAATGTTTATGCTTGGACCAAAACCATTGTCAGTATATGACCAACAATTAAAACATGGTTTGGGGTATCCGAATCCTTATACACTCAAGCAAGCAATTTCAAAGTGTCCAAAGTTATATGTTGCATCTTGTTTAGGTAACTTAGAAATTCCTTTGAATGTTAGAGATTCTGAGGACACTCTTGAGGAAGCTTTCAAAAGTCAACAAAAAATGACAGAAAAAATGAATGATCCAATTGCTGTTGCAAATAAGCAAAATTGCTGGACAATTAATTACAAAAAATTAAATGCGCTTTATAAAGATTTTGTTCCTCAAAAAGAGCTTTCTGTCGAGCAAAAATATTTTCCATCTTCTTCTATTCCCGCGGTTAAGATTCCGGTATCAAAAAATATGCCAAGTGAGTCACCTTTGATCAAAGAATTAGACAAGATAAAAGTTGGTTTTGAAAAGCTGTCTTTGCTAATACAAAAGAACTGTAAAAGAGCAAGCATTTTTTACACATCACCGGCAGAGATACAAATCAATGATTTTTGTCAAGACCAAGTTAAACCAATTCTTAACGAGTTGAAGGTTTATCTTGAATTCTTTCAGAATCTATTTCAAAGGGATATAAAAGAAATGAAAGATGTTTTTGAGTCGACAGAAAGTGAGCTTGATGAACTAGAGAAGCAAAATGATTTGTTGAAAGATCAACTTTTGGAAGCATCACTCAAACAAGATGTTGAGCTGTGTGTGTTGATTAATCATGAATGTGTAGATAAGATCTTAAATGCTGAACTTGAAAAAGTCAAGAAGAAATCTTTTGAGATTCAAGAGGGTTTGCAGTCTAGAATAAAAATTCTTGAAAAAGATGTTCAAAGATGTCAAAAGCAAAGTGTTGATTTTGAATTAAAGCTACAACATGAAAAAGAAAAACATAAATGGGATTCAACTTCGAGAAATAAAAACACAAATCCTCTTGATTACTCTTGGATTTCAAAGTTGGAGAAACTTGAGAATGAGAACGTGTCTTTGGATTTTAAAGTGCAATCTTTGATAAAAGAACGCGACAATGTCAAAATTGAATATCAAAAGCTTTTCGATTCAATAAAAAAGACACGGTCTCAAACTCAAAAGGAAATGGATGAATTGATTGTTCATGTTTCTGAGAAAACATATGCATATGGTGCTATTCGTGCTGAGAATCAGGATCTTTTGTCTACCATATCTGAGTTAAAGACAAGATTGGAAAAAGTTGAAAAAGGTAAGTCTGTAAATACTAAGTTTGACAAAACAAATGGTTTTCAATCTCTTCTTTGTGTCAACACACACTAAACAAACACGCTCTTCAAAAGAAAACGATGTTCCAAAATAGAAGAAAACCATGAAGTGTCACAACAGGCACTTACAGACTCAACTAACAAACAAACAGGGCAAAATGAGAACAAAAATGTCATTAAAAACCAGGAATGTACAGAGTTTGTCACAAACACAAGAATCACAAATAAACAAGTACTAAAATTGGTTATATCTTTAACAGGAGTGAACGTTACATCTAGAGTTAGAAGACCATGAGTAAGATTCCAAGTGTTTACAACAGTGTATTTAGTCACTCAAAGAAAGCAGCAAAGAATGTTTCAGTTTATGTTAGGAAAAATAAGCAAAAAGATAATACATCTGCGAATGTTATTTCAATAAGGAGAAGTAATTGTGTTGATGTTGCAAAAACGCTTAAGCGAAAACTTTGTTATGTGTTTCTTGTATGCAAAATGTGCTTATTTCTTGTCATGATAAATGTATTGCAAAGCATAAATTGAATGTGCGTTCAAATGTGCGTTCAAATGTTCGTAGAACCTTCTTCACTAATTCTAGAACACCAAAATCTTTAGAAACTACTTACGTAGCTCCTAAGACTAGGTTTTCTAAGAAAGAGACACAATCTAAGACTCTAGATACTACTTCTGTAGTTTCTAAATCATAATATAGATTAGAAAGTGCCTCAAAAGCAAAGATAAGGTTTCTAGTGCGTCTAGATAAAGAAAACAAATATGAGCGATAAACAGTGAAGCATAATCATAAAGAATCAAGATTCCGGACAAGTAGAATTTGGCAAAAATGGTTTGAATCACAACCAAATGTTATTTGGACTCCTGTAAACATAAAACCGAATGTTGCTAACACTTGTTCATCTGAGAAACCATCGGTTTCAATTTAGAAATGGGTAGTCAAATTGCCAGTTGTCCAAGTGTTGTCTCTTCTTGTGTTGCAGGTAGTTTAGATTGTTCTATGGGTTGTTGATAGTGGTTGTTCAAAGCATATGACGGGTGAATCGGTCACAATTGAAGAAAATTATCATTACAAAAAACATAGGAACCGTTCACTTAGGAAATGATAATTTATGCAGCAATCAAGGCTATGGCGGATTAGATACATGGCAATATGCACTATTAGTCATTGTAAATATTATAGTTTGAAGGTCTTGGTACAGAATCTCTTTAGCGTTGGACAATATTTGTAATGGAGGAATTAGGATGTGGCTTTCCGTTCTAAAAACCAAGTTACGTACGAAATCAAGAAGGAGATGATTTGGCTCATGAATATGGATGCGATTCTAATTTGTAATAATAAATCCATTTTACTAACATGGCTGCTTTGGGTCACCCGTTAGTTCTCATGTTCCAAATGCCACTTCAAAAAGTCATGTTATGGGCACCGAAGATTGTCACATCTTAATTTGGTACATAAAACGATCTTACCAGACTTGACTTGGTTGACGGTCTACCAAAGTTTAAATATGGAAAGGATCGCCTTTGTTCTGCTTGTGAAAGGGGAAAAAGCAAGAAAGCTTCTCATCCACCTAGACTGGTTTCAAGTGATTATTCTAAATTGGAATTACTTCACACATGGATTTATGCGGTCCAATGAGGGTAGCTTTGATCAAATGGAAAGATGTATATTCTGGTGACAATGGACGATTTTACCAGATATACGGGGTTAATTTTTCTTCCTTCGCCTTTCGAAGAAAGATTGAAACCCTGGTCTAGAGATCATCAAGAAATTCATTACTCAAGCTCAATTGAATTACAAAGCCAAAGTTTGTAAGATTCGTACTGACAATGGTACTGAATTCAAAAATGCAACTCTTAAAGCTCATTATGAAAAGTTAGGCATCATGCAACAATTTTCAATTGCTCGAACACCTCAGCAAAATGGAGTAGTTGAAAGACGTAATCGTACTCTTGTTGAGGCTGCTCGCACAATGCTTATCTTTTCTAAGTTACCTGAATTTCTTTGACTGAGAGTGACTACAAACTTGTTTTACTCAAAATCGGATCAAACATCCATACACGAAACCACAAAACCACCTTATGAGCTTATTAAAACGCGGTCGAAAACAAACATTGCTTCTTTTCGATGTGTTTTGGCTCATTGTGTTTCCAACAAATGACCGTGATTGAATCTTGGAAAAAATGACACCAAAAGCAACATTGGGGTGGTTTATTGGTTTATATCGTGTCAAACATCAACAGGTTTTTGAATTTATAACCGACGGACCAAAATGATAATGGAGACCATTCATGTCAAGTTTGACGAGCTCACAGCAATGGCTTCTGAACACGACTGTTTAGAACCCGAACTTCAACGATTCAACAATTATAATTCATCAGCAGAACCAATGAATAATCCATCCAAAGAAGATTTGGATAATTTGTTCGGTCCAATGTTTGAAGAATATTATGAGCAGAAGTCTTCTGATACACCCATCTATTCCGCTGCACAACCGACTCAAGTTCATGAAGACTCACCTTCCAACTTTAATCATTATTGACGAACGCATGAGGCTCCCTCCAGTTGACACTACAGTCTGAAGAACAAACTTCTCTAAACTCTTTTAAACCGAGTGTTGATGAACTTTAATCAAGAAAGACACTACTGATTTTGATGGTACTTGCACTTTTTGTTCCATATAATCCTCCCAAGTCAATGAGGAAATGAGTCATCTACATACGCTCTAGAACCAGTACAATTGTGCAGAATTTCCATCAAGTACAACCCTCAACTCATATTTGGACAAAAGATCATCCTTTAGACCAAGTTATTAAGGAGGACCCATCCAAACGTGTCATGACTCGCCAAAGGTTAACAACAGATTTAAAGAATGTATGCAAGTATGCTTTTAAATATAAGCCGACAATACAATTGACCAAAGAATATCAAAGAAGCTATGGCCTATATCACAGATGGATTGATTCAAATGCAAGATAGTTGAATCAAATTTTGAGATGACTACAAGTTTTGGGAACTCATTATATACACCCTAGAAGGAAAGAATATTATTGCTCTCAAATGGCTTTAGAAGAATAAGTGTGATGCTGAAAATATTGTGGTTCAGAACAAAACTCGTCTTGTGGCTAAAGGATATAAGCAGGAAGAAGGCATTGATTTTGAAGAGTCATTTGCTCCTTTGCCGTCTTGAGCTGTTTTCGAAAGTTTTTATTATGCTGCTTCATAAGAATAAATCCCAATCTTTCAAATAGGATGGGTGACAAAACGGCTTTTCTCAATGGTCCTTTGAAAGAAGAAGTCTATATCAGCCAACCTGAAGGGTTTATTGATCCAGAATTTCCAGATCACGTGTATAGGTTGAAAAAAGCTCTATACGGTCTTAAGCAAGCACCTCGTGCATGGTATGACAAATTGTCTTCTTTCCTAATTGAACATGGGTTCACTAAAGGTATAATTGACCCAACTTTGTTTACATAACATCACGGGGAAGACATATTACTAGTACAAGTATATGTTGACGACATTATTTTGGTTCAACAAATCCAGATTTTCAAACTTTTGCCAATTTAATGAAAAATAATTGTTGAAAATGTCATATGGTGAACAACGTTCTTTCTTGGACTTCAAGTTCATCAATCTCCCCGTGGCATATTCATAAGTCAGTCACAATATGCAATAGAGTTGCTAAAGAAACATGGTCTAGATGAATGTGTTTCCATGAGTACACTATGGAAACTAAGAGGCTGGATTCTGATTTATTAAGGCACTCCTACTGATCAAACGACTTATCGTCGTATGATAGGAGGGCTTATGTACCTAACAACCAGTCGACCAGACATTGCTTTTGCTACTTTTGTATGTGCTCGATACCAAGCACATCCACTGTGCCAATACACCTCAAAGAGTGTTAAACGGGTCTTCGGTACCTGAGACAGTCCTATAACATAGGCCTATGGTATCCAAAGGATTCCGGATTTGAACTAATTACCTATTCAGATGCGGACCATGTCAGGATTAAAGCAAAGATTGTAAGAGTACATCAGGAGGAATGGTAATTTCTAGGTTGGAAAGCTCGTGTGTCGTAGTTCAAAGAAACAAGAATTGTACTGCGATGTCAACTGCTAAAGTCTAAATATGTCTTCCTTGTATGCATATTGGCACAAGTTATTAGGATGCCGGACTCAACTGCTGACCTATGGATATGAAGTACAATCGGAATTCCGATGTACTGTGACTCCAAGAGTGCCAATTCCTAATTCATGTAATCCGGTCCAACATTCTAAGACAAAGCAACATTGAATTCGGTAATCATTTTATTAAAGAACATGTTGAAAAGGGTTATTGTAGGAAATTACTTGTCGGAGACAGAATACACAACTTGCGAATCTATTTACTAACGCCTTCCAAAGAACCTTGCGTATTTAGTTCACGAATGGAATGAATGTAATTGACTCCAACACAGTTGGAAATCCTAAACAAGTTATCTTCTTGTGTTAGCCACACTTTTAGTGAAGCTGGCGTCTTAACACGTGAATTGGGACTAGTTTAATGGACACAGCGTACCACGATGGGTCATTTATGTTAACTAGGAAATAGTTAGCATTTTTGAGTTTTAGTATAAATACCCCTTCACGCTCTCCCATTAGGGGGGGATGTTCATTTTATCAATTTTTCCTTCAATCTTAATATTCCATCTATTGGTGTTCATCCCCCTCTCTACATTTTCTCTCTCTAAAATTTTAACACAATGAATCCATCTAGTTATTTTGATCAACCAAGAAACCACACCAAAAAGTGTTTTCGAATCCTTTGCACAATTGGTACCAGAGCTAACCGGGGGGTGTATTGTATTCCGTAGTGTGATTGTTTATGGATTTGGGTTGTGTGGCTATTTTTGAGTTATTTATGTTCGGCTTATTTTCTTCTTTTTCATGTATTTTTGGTTCACTCGACTGCCCCCACGTGTGGGTTTTTCATCACGATTTTTTTGTTTTTTTGTTATTTTTGGTGGCCCCACGTTTCGTATTTTTTTGTTTGTTTTATTGTCCACAGTTTTCATCAACAAAAGCATATATAATCTTAATTTATCTGCCAAAGTTCTTCCCATCAATAAAAGTCCTTGTTTCATCTAAGAAACACAAAAACATTTTTTATGTTGTGTCTCTACATTCCAACAATTTGTTTTGTTTTTGAAAAGTATCCAAATTTTCATTTTGCAAATAATAGTGTTGTTTTTTCGTTGAGCCTCAACACAAGATCGAAAGAAGTCACCGAACAAGTTATATTGTTAAGAGCCGAACGAGTATCTCAAAATAATGAGTCGATCGAGTTAACGTTAAAAGCACCGGTCGAATCTAATCTTAAAGGGAGCCGAACAAGTTTTTTTAATATGGCCGAACGAGTAAAGTTTAAACGGGCCGAACAAGTAGTTTTTAAGATTGGACCGAACGAGTATTCTAAGATTGGTAAACCGAACGAGCAAAGTTAGGTAAAGGGACCGATCGAGTTTAAGTTACTTGGACCGAACAAGCAAATTAGATAAGGACCGATCGAGTGTAAGATAACTAGGACCGAACGAGCCAAAGTTTAAATAAAGGACCGATCGAGTTAGTATAAATGAGCGAACTAGTTAAAATATAAAAAGAGCCGAACCATTGTTCATGTATAAGCTCTTTTTCGGTTTTCCGGTTTGTGGGACGTTACACGACGGGACTGAGATATATACCATCCGTGTTCGTGACATCGTGTTCGTGACATCGATTTGATCAACGAGATATATTTTATTTTTTAACGCGAAGATTACCGAATCCTACCGCGAGATCAATAACATAAAATGTCATATATCTTTTAATTTGAAATGAAGAAGATGATATGCATGGAGGGAAATTAGCTTTACAACGTGAATCGGTTTTGCACCGTTTGTCCTTGTAAGCTCATTAATCGTTAACAAAAGCTCACGTACTCAATTTTAAACACGATTTTTCAATCACCAAGCATCAAATTAATTATTTTATTCACTGTTATTTCTGATTCAAGTAAAACCCATAAAAAGGACTGATTCTTTTTACGGTTTAAGTCATAGAATTGTAAAATCCCGTGAACGTTAATTGATAACAACAACACAACAAACACAATACATTACACTAAAACGATCCTTATCAAGATTCACCTTCATTCATAATGGCTATTATTGAATTTTAATGACTACGGGGTTTTTGTACGATGTTACTTAGTTGAGATTGAAGTTATTTGGTGTTTTTTGCTTCATTCTCGGGTTCGTTTTATCGGGTTGTCTCCTTCAGTGGTCATCAGTATTAGCCTACAGAATAGATAAGGGGATTTAGTCCGGGTTGATCAAGAGAGATTTGTAAAGAGAGTACCGACATCTTCTCACAGAGCATTGCTTATGCAATCACGGGCTATGAAGCTAAGTAAGCAGTTCCAGTTGGCATAAGATGTACACATGTGTAGGATGATTCCTCAGTTAGTCATCATCCTGGAGGGAGAAATGTGTACATCCGGTACTTAGTTGATTTTTTATGTTACCGTTTTGATGTTACCGTCTCGACTACATAGAAGGGAAAATTGCGTACACTCGGGACTTAATTGACTTTGGTGTAGCAATTCATATCTGCACTTTCCTGGAGGGAGAAATGTACACATCAAGGACGCACAACAAGTTCACTTGATCGGGCTTTATAAAATATGCCGGAGGTTAGTCCGCAGAGATGATTAGTGCTTCAACTTGTTACTTTGGTGTCACGGTTTCGACTTCGGTAAAGGGATAAAATGTGTACTTTGGGCTGAATTCAATCAAGACTGGGATGCTTCCTAAGTGAGACGATGTTGATGATATCATCCCTCCCTTAAGATCGGTGTACTAATTCTTATCAGTCTAAGGGGTGTCTGTTTGGGAGGGAGCTGAAGAAGTTCGGAGCATAATTCATATCAAAGCCGAAGTATTCGGATAAGAGAACTTCAAGGATGACAAATGAGATGCAGATTCTGATAAACTTCGACATGACCAGAAGTGCAAGAAAATGAAGCTTTCTCAAGACATGCAGCTAATTCAGAAACTTCGTCATGACCAGAAGCGTATGAAGAAAGTTTTTGAAGTCATGTCAGAAGTTATGTGCAAAAATCCAATCAAAACCGGGTTCGGTAGAGAAAACTTCTATGTCATCCTCAGCATTTCGTTCGTCTACAAGCTGAAGAAATAAAGCTGGAGTATTCAAGTAGATCGTCAAAGATATTCTCAAGGAATACTGGACTTCATTCTTATCATTTTTCTTTATTTTTGCTTGTAGGGAACATTGTAACCAATTCACGTGTGACGCCATCTTGGAGGGAGATTGTTAGCCTCACTTTTAGTGAAGCTGGCGTCTTACACGTGAATTGGAAGTTTTGGACACTGCGTGTTACGCAGGGGTACTTTTATGTTAATCTAGGGATTAGTTAGCTTTTTCTTTTTGTATATATACCCCTCATGGCTCTCCATGGGGCGAGTTAGGGGTGGATGTTTCATTTTTTCTTTTCTTTCCTTCAATCTAATCTTCTTTTTTGTGTTCATCCCCTCTCTCTACTTTGCTTCACTCAAAACTACACAATGATCCTTATAGTTTATTTTGAATCAACCAAGACCTCCCGAAAAGGTGTTTAATATCCTTGTCAGTAACAAATTCGTTTTAATCTCAAAATGATCCGCATCAATTTCTGGTAAAACGATAGCTTCTTCATACCCTTCCGTGGGTGCACGGAGTAGCTCTTCCATTGTACGTTGCGCCATTGGTGCAACTTCAACGATAGTACGAAGCTCGGGTTAGACTATGTTTGGAGCACGTCCTCTATTTCGACGTCTCAGAATGGTTACGTTCGAATTATTTGGAAAATTAGAATTTCTAGTGCGCATGCACTAATCAAACAAATAAAGAGAGAAAAATATGTATACACAAATATTTTTGTTTTACCGAATAATCAACAAACTTAGGGTAACTCCCTTAAGTAAAATTTGCAAATAGGGGACGTAGTGGGAGCGAATCGTCTTAAAAAAGTTTGTCCCTTCGGGTCGTAGTTTCGTGGAACAACCCTCCTAATAGCTTATTTCACAAAAGAGGTGCGCCTTTTTCGGAAGTGACACAAGACGGTAAATTTTTGAATCTTAAGTTCGAGAACTTATTAATGGAATATTCACAAATTCTCTAGTAAGAGAATTAAATAGCTGTGTATTTTAGTAATTAAGAGAACAAAATAAAAATAAAAAAATCCGGAAGAGCAAATATTTTTGTCTTTTTGTATTTATTTAACTTCTACATATACTAAAAAGAAAAGAAAAAATTTTTTTTTTTACTTTTTTTATTTTATAATTTTTTTGTATTTTTGAGTTTTTCAAAAGCGTAACTTTCGAAGACGAAAGGTTCTCCAAATCACGATCGACAAATGCAAACGAAGGAATCTTAATCACAAATCCCCGGCAACGGCGCCAAAAACTTGATGTAATAATTATAATACGTAATAATATCCAAAGTATAGAGAAATTTACTAAAAATCCTTGAGGACAAAGATTTAAAGTAAAAATTTACACAAAAATATCACACGTTTAACCGGTAAGTGATTATCGGGTCATTTTCCCAAAGACTTATGAAATTGAGACCTCGTTTGTTATTTGGACAATGATTTGAATTGGTTTGAAAATGATTGTTTTCTAAAATCCTAATAGAGATCAAATAAAAACACAATTAAAGCTAACTACGAAAAAGTTAACGGGATTTAAGAAAACGCGACAAATAAGCAATTGAACTACAATTAAACCCTAAATTCTTTTCCAAACTTTTTCTAATCCTAAATGACTATTCAAAAAGAAAAAGCTAAGGAAATTCTAAACCGAGAGTAATTTAAGCTAAAAACGAAGAAAACGAGAACGGATATGAAAACCCGTTCTTTAAAAAGTGAACTTTCAAAATATTAACCTTAAGAAAGTAAATTTCAAACCTAAGCCTAGAATATGATAAAAGAAAATTTTATAAAAATAAAAATTATTTTTTTGATTATTTTTCTATTTTTTATGATTTTTTAAAGTTTTTAACTAAATTAATTCACGAAAAATATTAAACTTTGACTAAAAATTCTAAGAAAATTCTCAAAAATCACTGGAAGTTATAAAAGATTGTTAGGAAAAATATGTCCTACGAATAAGCCTTAAAAAGATAATCCATGAAAAAGAAATTAAGCACTCGAAAGTGCTAATTTTTTAAGAGCTCAAAAGGTTTGGTAAACAATAAACAATGCACCTTGAGACATAAAAGTCCCAAGGACGCAGTGTTAGTGGTGTGTGTGTTGAGTGCTATGAGAGGGTTAAGGGAGGTCGAGGTTGTGAGTTCGAGCCTTGCTCACTTACAATTTCCCCCCTTCCTTTTTTTTATTTTTTTGCTAAAACCTAAAAAACAAAGTTGTTAAGCAGATAAAGATAAGCTATTTTTGTGAAAACAATTTTTTTGAAAGTCACTAATAAGCTAGTAAACAGCTTAAAATTCAGACAGAAAACACTTAACCATATTTTTACTTTTTTTTAAAGACTTAATAAGCTCAAACTAAGATAAGCTAAAACTAAGATTTAATAAGCTATAAGCAATCTATGACTACCCTAATAAGCTGGAAATAAGCAACGAACTAAAAGCAATAAGCTCAAAAATCAAATAATCACTTAATCTAAACCAAATAGTCTAAACTAGTAACTTTGAGCTTATTTTTAAGCACTCTAATGGATTTCTTATGATGAAAATCTAGTTATACTTTGGAAAGCTTATATAAGCTCTATCTAAAACTTTACATTCAAAGGAGTTTGAAATATAATATAAGCTATGAAAGACTTAATGAAAATAAGCTTCTGTGCCTATTTAACTTTGTTTTTTGGTTTTTTTTCTATGAAAAGACTCATAAGCTAAATCCTGGACCTAATAAGCTACAAACTGCTTAAAACTATCTTAACTAACAATTTTAAGCAAGATTTAAGCTAGAAAACTAAAGCTATAAGCTAAAATTCTCAAATAAGCACTTGATGAAAACTGTTAACTAAACAGTCCCTGGAGGCTACTTTAAGCTTATTTCTAGATAAGCTAATGGATTCTTGTGACTATAAGCCTTATACCTACTTAAATTATGTCCAATAAGCTACTTGAAACAGGTCATAAAAACTATTTTGAAAAGCAATGGGACAAAGAAAAAGCTTATTTGAAAATAGCTTTTTTACTCAGTTCATGACTGGAGTTACTTTTGGTTTTGAATAAACAAATTGCTAATTTTAAGCTTAAAAACAGATAGCTTAATGAACTTTTAAAAGCAAAATAAGTTGAAATAGATCTACTATTACTTAAAATCTACTTGTGAACAAAATTAGAAATTCTAAAAGCTATTTTTACCTGCTAAAAATTCAACTTGAAAAAGGGTTATTTGTCAGTTTTAGTTCTAATGCAGTTGACACTCTTAATAACCAAAACTCAAAACAACTTGATGCAGGCTAAGAATTTAGTTTCTACAACTTTAAAACACCAATCTAAATGCAAAATTAGAGATAACTAGAACTAGAACCCACTTGAGCTTATAATTCCTAAGAAATTAAGCTAATTCTAACAGACTCTAAAATTTCTACTTACTAAATAATGAAAAACTGAATTAATTACTCATTTTAATTCTTTCTCTTACTAAATCTTCAAAAAATAATGTTTTTTAAGTCAAATTAAAAGAAAAAAAAAAAAAGACAAAAGGATTTGGACAGTAGCTATAATAAGATCTAATAAGCAGATTTTAACAAACTAATAAGCTAGAACAATAAGCTATTAAACTATGCTAATATTTTGGTTTTTAACAGTTTTAAGACAAATGACAAGCAAATTAAGTTCTAAGCTAACACTTATACATAATAAGCATCTAACATCTAAAATAAGCATTAATAAGCTACACAAAACAGATATAAGCTATTATTAAATAGTAATAAGCTAAAATGCAAATTTAAGCTACAAAATGTAAAGAGATGACTTACAACTGCCTTTGCACAAAACAAGGCTTATAAATGCTCTTTTGAGCTTATCAACAAGCTCCAGCTTATTAATTGATAAGATGGTATGGTCCCGGAAGCCCTTCCATTACTGGCTTCCCTTCCTTAATAAGCTATGGTAATTTGAGGGTGGATTTAAGTAACAATAAGCTCATTTAAGCTTTAAGAGCTTAAATGAGAATATAGCTAGCTTATGTAGAGATTAAGACATATTATTAAGAAATTATTTGATTAATTAAGAGCTTATTAAACCAAATTGCTTATTAAGTAAAACATAAATTGCACATTAAAATGAAAACACACTTTTATTAATAAAAGAGTACTGATTACAAGCTTGAAAAATAGATTACAATTACTGAATTAAGACATTACAATAAGCTAAATTGAAAAAAAAATTAAAAGTTATTTAAAAAACTACACTAAGCTATATTAACACTACTCCTAGATGCCCTTTGTGAGTGAGTGAGGAGCTGTTTATATAGGCTGAGAGAGAAGCTTCTAGGACTCATATGCTCCAAATGATCTCAGCCTTTTAATCCTTACAATCATTGGATCTTCAATCTTCACCGTTGGATCAATATGTGATCACACAGATTGCCAGCGTGGCATTCCTTGTGTCAGAGGCCTTGTGCTTCTTTTGGCTTGTTTTTAGTGTAAATTTCCCATCAAGGTGTGTTTCTTTTGAGACCTGCGTGTAATTCCTTTGACGGAGCTAGCCAATCAAAGACGTTTGATGATGTTTTTCTTTGCTGAGGTGTAACTTAGTACTAAGAATCTTCTGATCACGTTATTAATTGAAAGGGTGTGGGTTAATTGCATTTAATTTGAGCTGGGTAAAGTGGGGGAGACGGTGAACAGTAAAAAACTGTTTTTCCCGCCCCCCAAATGTTATACGTTTTGTGTTTGACCCGGGAAATGGGTGTTTGACCTGGGCTCGGGTATAAAAAGGAAATTGGGTCGGGGGTTATGATTTGGGCTTGGTTTATGGATTTGAGGGTTCTAGTTATAAAGAAATAACAACCGTTAGTTCTTTATTAACAAAGGACTAACGGTGTTATCAATTTAGGGCTTTTTGTGAAATTGGTTTTAACATTAAGGCTCATTTAGGTATTTTAAGGGTTTTTGTCTTTTGTGAGTTGACCATTGTTGACCATGGTTGATTATTTGACCTTTTTGCTATCAAACTCCCGGCTCTTGTGCACTCTTTCCATTCCCGTGTCCGTGTTTGTCCGGTTTTGACCGTTTTCCTGTGATTTTTGCAATATCCGTACCTACACATCACAAATGACAAAACAAGCAATATACAAGCATAATTTGCACAATTTGTTCATTTTAGTGCCATTTTTGGTATAAAAAGTATATGTGATTTCTCACATATCAAAATTCCCCAAACTAAGCGATTGCCGTGTCCTCACGCAATGTTATATGCTCTAAAACCAAATACCTCAAAACTTCCCCAAACTAAATCTTTGAAAAGTAGCAAAGACTTTTGTGGGGAGAGTTTAGAAATCACAAGTTTTAAAACACCCCATTTTCCCATTTTTCAAAACTTTTTCCATTTTTATGATTTTTTTTTGCAACTACCTAGAATATTCCGACTTTCGTTATTTCCATAACCGTTAGGGATCATAGAACAAGATGTATTTCGATCCGAGAATGCCCCAAAAAGGATAAATTCATCGTCCCCGACTTTTTACTCGCTCCAAACCAAGCTTAAAACGAAATCATCGCTAAATATCAGTTAAGATGCTAACACTACTCATATTTGCAACTTGTGAACTTTTCACTCCCGACAATTATTATATCTTAGGTGAATGTGCTATTTTGAATTTCAACCATGGATCAACGTTTTGCAAAATTCTATGTTTCACGTTCCACCCGAGAATAATGAGTTTGAAGGCGAGATCATCCCATGTAGCGACTTTCGTCTTGGCACATCCCAACCTTGCGGCTAAGTGACCAGGCTTTTGACACCCCACAGAGACTAGTATCGGGACTCACGGACCTTAGGTTTCAAAAACTCTCAAGTTTCCCGTTTACACATAGCTTATTTAAAAACATAAAATGAAATAGTCCAAGTTCAAAAGCATATTTAAGTTTAACAAAAAGAGATCTATTTATTAATTCAAACTTAATTTGTAACATATTATTGATGCAATTGTAACCCTCGACATTTTAGAAGGTTGCAACATCGGTTGTGAGCCGGCAAGAGGTAGTAAACTTTTATCAGCCCACAGTTTTTATTATTATTATTATACATGTATATATTTTTTTCATTTTTCATCATTTCATTTTATATATATGTTAGTTTATATATATATATATATATATATATATATATATATATATAGAAAACTTCTTTTTTGAAAAATTTAAGTATAAATTTGAACTAAGACTAAAATTTTTGCTATTAACTACATAAAATTTGTTGATTTAAGTTTA
>BQNB010050225.1:0-10435 GCA_026074375.1 Tanacetum coccineum | reverse complement strand
TAGGCTACAAATAACAGCTCTTAGTTTGTTCTAATATTAAGTAAATGTGTCGAAATCGCTGAGTAAAAGTGCCTTGTTGGCTGCTCTATAAAAAGGGCATCAATGACTTGTTGGACGTTTAAAAAAAAAGGCATCAACGGCCATCTTTCTCGCTGCCTTTGTGACCTTATAACTTTCTATTCTCTTGATGAAATCAATTGATTTCAAGGGAAAAACGATCACTACATGTCCTATTTTCAAAATACACAAAGTGTAGATTTTGACCATTCTTAGGTGCCGAAAACATGCATAAGTTTATAGGGGTGGCCTGCGTCTTTTAAAGTAAAAGGAGCTGAAACATGTGTGATGTCTTTCTATCTATTAGTGCGCCTAACTACACAAGGAACTGAGTTTTCTATACCTAGTACCCTTGCACAATCATGCACATGGTTCCTTAGTCTCATCGCAAACCGTGTAGGGTTTTTCATGTAAATCGTTTTTATATCAGAAAACCATAAAGAAAAATATATATTCCCTTTATCAAGCACACTACTATGGAATTATGAATCGCATTTAAAAGATAAATAACCAAGAGTGATCACTTACAAAAACGTATTGTAGGTCCAGCCCTAGATAGATCTTCAAGCCTGTTAAGGTTGTAGAGTACTTATGTAATCACAAGCAACTCTAAGAGAGACTCTAACAAATTAAACTATTGTTTACGCGGAATATAAACAACAGAGTTAAAGAAGAAGAATTACTCAAATAATGATCCTCTATGGATCTTTTCTATTAACAATAAAAGTGTTTTTCGATCGTCTCTCTTTCATCTATGACCGTAGGTTTCTTAAATACTCATGAAACCCTAACAACCTGTTACCTAAGACTCGCTAAAGAGATAAGTATTATCACTTCCTAGGATATCTCATGCATATCCTTATCACTAACTAACTATACTATCAACTCGGAGTAAGCATAATACTACCAGGACTAATATTGCTCCACCCGCAGGAATAACTTTTGCTCTGCCAGCACTAACTATAACATTATCCTTACCAGTAGGAACTACATACCTACCAGCAGGAACTTTTACTCTACCAGTAGGAACTACATACCTACTAGTAGTAACTATCTATTACAATATTCCTAACAATCCTCCACTAAACTTGAATTTGACACGGTTAACTTCAAGTTTCTAGATAGATCTTTCTTTGAAAACTCTAGAGGATTGAACAGCAACATCTTGAAACTAACTTCATACTTCTTGAATCAGAAATCTGATTATAGCAGGTGAAAGTCTTTGCAGCAACATAAGGAAATGGACAGCATGAACACCAAAAGCAGCAAAATTCATAAACTCTGAATCAGCAACATGAAAACCATCAATCCAGGGTTACATACTATTCTCATCACATCCTATGGTGTGTTAACTCCAGGGAGAGGTGAATCATAGAAAATTTATGGATTTGATGTAGCCTTTACCAAGTAGCCATTAACTCTTGGGCTAGCTAACTCTTTGGTGGAATCATGACATCACCCTGGTGAATTAATAACCAGTCCAATTCTTAGAACATGAATCATTGGTGAATTGGAATACCCTAATGATTTTTGGCAAATCATCATAGCCATAAACGGATTTTATAAGCCTTTACCACATAGCCGTTTGCTTGTGGGCTAGACAATCATTGGGACCCAGAAAGGGTTACTCCCATGGTAGATTGCAAACCATCTCAACTTATTGGTACTTGAAACATCAGTCAGTTGAGTGACCCTATGATTTTAAGCAAACCATTAAAGCTATATCAATTCATTCTGGTCAAAAGACCTGGGAATTAAAAACCATAGGGTGTTGCACCAAAGATATGTCCTTGAAAAATTATGCTAGAAAACCATGTTTCCAAATTTGATCACATAAAACAGGTTGTACTAAAAAAAATAGTTCAAAAGAATGTGATCCAACCCAACCGCTTCTACCAAAAAAAACCAAGATTGACCCAAAAAGCAAAAACCATTTACAAACTATAGAAGAAAACCTAAAAACATAGCAAACAGATAGAAAATATAGAATATACAAGAGAGTGACAAGGTACCAGTATCAAGTAGAAGGAATGCTAGCAGCAATTTGATTCTTGATGAAGTGAATCAACTGCTCAGCATAAGTCATATCATTCCCCACACCATCAATTTCAATCTCCAATTTATGCGTCAGCATCTTCTTCATAAGTTGAACTGAAAGAGGATATGACCCATCTGCAAACATATACACCACCTTTCCAGAAATGGTTTCCAATACATGAACATTGGAAAATAGAAATAGTCTCCAACTCCTGATATGCCATTGTTGTTGATCAGACCAAACCAAAGAACCATGTCCACCTGCATGTGATTCAAACAGTACTTGAAGATCACCCCACAGCATCATACCAGCACCAGCAAGTGGATGTTCTTTATAGTACTTGACCACCATCCCATAGAGCTTCAACAAATCTTGTCGATCAACCAGATGAAGAATTTCCCTGAGATGAGTAAAATATTTGGAAGACCTATCTATCATATACAAAGCATTGATATCTCCCAGTAGAGTAGGTACCACCTTCCAAGTAGCAAAAGGAGACCAAACAATTACAAGATCATCATCATTATCAGAATCATCATCAGAAAGAACTCTGATGAATGATCTGTCATCAGCATCCAAGTCCAATGCAGTAGAGGACTTCTTCTTGGTTCCAAGAGACTTCCTCCTAGTGCCATAGGTATGCCCCTTTTTCTCAGGACCAGATGACATTGAAACATTAGGTTGTGATAAAGACTCATATGGTTGTTTAGGATCAACAGGTGGAACATTAGTAGCTTATTGTTGAGGTATATCAGGTTGAGATGACATGGGAACTTCAGTTGGCTTTGGCTTCTTTGAAACATCGTGTTCCAAATCTTCACTAGCTCTTTTAAGAGTCCTCCTGATGTTTAGGGATTGTAAATCTGCAACAGCTGTCCTGATCTTTTCAAACTCAGATTTAAGTTACTCATCAGACAATGAGTTAACATACTTCATTGTCTAACCAGTAGTATAAATGGTTGTACTCTGATTTTTCACAAAAGGTTCTCATGTAAGCCTTTTGTTGAGCATAAGTCATAGGCTTATTCCTGTTTCTCAGAACCTTTGTGCAGCAAAAGCTCTTCTTCTTGCAGCAATTAGAGCAACCATCCTTTCGGCAAAATTGTCTTCATTGACATCAGGACCTAAAAGATCAGAAGTAAGACCTTGATTGGCATGAACTTGACCCATGATATCAGTCCAGTCAGCATCAGTATAGTATTTTGCTGAATCAAGCACATCTTGTTGTCTTTTTCTCTGCATCTCTGCTCTTTGTCTTTCCAAATCAGCATGCTCTTCTTCAAATAATCGTTTTGCAGCTTCCTCACCAAGCCTGTCTTCCTCCATCTGCCTAAATGTCCTTCTTTTGACAGGAGGGTCTTCTTCCATGATAGGAGATTTGCCCTTGTTGGATGTACCAGCAGGAGTACCAGTAGAAACACCAGAGGAAACACCAGCAGACATACCAGTAGGAAGAGGTGGACTAGGAGGAATATCAGCACCAGGAGAAACATCAACATGAGCATCTGAAGCAGCAGCAGCCTTAGCCAATTTGATGAGAGGATCCACATCCTGCTCTTCTTCCTCTTCTTTATCAGACTCACTCATAACAACCTTCCTGCTCCTTGTTTTGAGTTTCAACTCCAAAGCTTTAACCTTCTTAACCAATTTACCCACCACATCCTTAAATAACAGCTTGTGTGCCTTAAGCTCTGATTCCAAGGTACTAACTTTCTGCACAAGTTCAGACACTAGAGAAGACAAAGCAGTTAGTGTGGCAAGGTCCTCAGCACCTCCTGAGGTTGGACCTACAGGGGGAACTTGAGTGGACCTGGGAGGAGTGGTGTGGAAAGATCCTCCCAGTGTTTCATCTTCCACATTTGTGGAAGTGAAAAGGTCAGGATCAGACTCATGGGCTCCTGAAAAAGAGGCAATGTTGGGGTCTGAAGTGTGACCCTGCTCAAACACTGGAGGAATTTGGTCTGATGTTGTTGGTCTTGGTGGTGTTGGTATATGTTCTTGAGATTGATCAGGCTCAGGCCTAGTCTCTTGAATAGTCTCAGGAATGGTTTGAGGGACATCTGGTGCAGCTTCCCCTGTACCTTCATCTGCTATAGCAGCTTGAGCAGGGGGAAGCATTGCAGCTAAAAGTGGCATGTGGTCCCCTTCAAAATTTAACCTCATGTTAGCAAAAAGTTTGCTTGACAGTTTTAAAACATGATATTGTTTAGTATTCCTAGTTTCTATTCCCAAAATGATTTGAAGGAACCTAGGATACATAAGAAACCTTTTAGCATTACTGATGTTATTTACCATCCCCTTGAAAATGTAACTTGACCAATTAAACCTTCTCCCATCAGACAAACAAATAAGAGCTATAGCCAGTGGGCTTCCAAATTGATCCCAGCTACCAGATTTGGTACTGAGACAATGCTGTATTGTGTGAACCAAGAACCTCCACTGAGGTGAGAACTTGTTTTTGTGGAAGGTTAGCTTGCCTTCAGTGGGGTATCCAAGATTATCCATACCCAAATATATATCAGCAATGGGCAAGTCTTCAATACCTCCATCATCACCCAATTGAAGTTGACTCCTTACTGTGTCTTCAGTGATAGTGTAGGGAGTCCTATCAATCGTGGCCAGAATAGCTGGAGGGCCTAACTCAGGAGCCCTGAGTGAAGCCGTTGACCAGAACTGTTTGACCAAAGAGTCAAAGATGATGGGGTCATGAGTAAGAGCATACCTGAAGTGCGAACCCCTCAAGAAGTCGAGTACTTGGTGATAATCATCACTACCTTTGGGTTTTTCCAAGTAACCCACCTTATTGTGTTCTTCTCTATACTTGAGTGCGGCCATTGTTGAGTATTAAATGGGGTTGAGTGTTAGTGCTGGTGGATGATCGCAATGGAGAGTTACTACTGGTAGAGAGAGGGAATCGAGTTTTCAAAGAGTGAGTGGTACGAGTAAAGAGCTTTTAAGAATTAGGGTTTGATGTAAAAGGTAACTCTGTTATAATGAGAGAAAACAGTAATTATCCCTTTAAATAGGTGACCCTTTGATGAATTAAATGCCCAATAATCGCAAGTAGAACTTTGAATTAAAATAAAACTCAATTTAATATATCCGCTCAAAGAAAAGTCAACCCTAAAGAAAACTAACATAACCAGTAGGAAGTGGTTAAGCAGTAGGAACCAGTAAAGCTACCAGTAGGAACTCTTGCATTACCAGAAGAAACACTTATCCAACCAGAAGGAATTCTTTGTCATCAAAAGAAGGCCACACTGTCCATGAATAACACTTAAAAAGTGCTAAACCACCCTCATGAATGATGCATCTGCAAAAGGTTAGACCAAAACACACAAAACATATACAAAGAGAAGGAAAAATTAACTATCAGAAGAAACTAACCACATACCAGGGGTAATACCAAAACTATCAGTAGAAAAAAAATTGTATGGTAACAAGAAAAACTAAGTGGTAAAACAAACGAAAAACTAACTATTTAGAAAATATTACAACAGTCCTCCCCTTGGACTCAAATCCTCCCCTCAAGCCTAGCACTTAGGGATTGAGCATCCCAATGTGGACCACCAAATAATTGAATCTTGGTCCATCAAAGGCTTTGGTCAATAAATCAGCCACATTTTCATCTGTGTGAATCTTAAGCACCTGAATAAGATTTTTCTCATTTGCATCTCTAATAAAGTGGTGCCTAATTTCTATGTGCTTTGTTCTTTAGTGAAAAACTAGGTTTTTAACAATGCAGATGGTACTCTGAACATCAATAAAAAAATTTGTGTTCATAAAATTGAACCCATAATCAAGCATTTGATTTTGAACCCAAAGTACCTGACCACAACAGTTAGCAGCTGCAACATATTCTGCTTCAGTGGAAGAAGTAGCCACAATGGTTTGCTTTTTACACTGCCATGAGATCAACCTTCTACCCAGGAACTGACATCTACCAATTGTGGATTTTCTATCACCATGTGAACCAGCATAGTCACTATCACTATATGCTTCCAACACAAAAGGAGAATCTCTTGGGTACCATAGACCTAGTTTTGGTTGGCCTTTAAGATACTTAAAGATCTTCTTGACTGCATTCAAATTGGAAGTCAAAGGTGTAACCTGGTGTCTAGAACAAGCACTCACTGCAAACATAATATCAGGCCTTGAAGCTGTCAAATACATGAGGGAACCTATCATGGATCTGTATAAATGAACATTAACAGCATCATCAGGTTCATCCTTGGATTTAGGCTTTGAAGCTTCATAGGGTGTTGTTGCAGTTCTCACACTTTCCATATCAAATTTCTTAAGCATGTCCTGGACATACTTGTCTTGGCTGATAAAGATCCCATCAGGCTTCTGCTTGACTTGCAATCCTAAGAAAAATGTTAACTCACCCATGGCACTCATCTCAAATTCTCCTTTCATCAACACCTCAAATTCATCACACCAGGCCTTCTTTGTAGACCCAAAAATAATGTCATCCACATAGACCTGTACTAGAATTATATCCCTGGAATTCTTCTTAATAAAGAGAGTTTTGTCTATTGTACCTCTTCTGTAATTATGCTTTAATAGAAAAGTAGACAATCTTGCATACCAGGCTCTTGGTGCTTGATGAAGACCATATAAAGCTTTCACAACTTTGTAAACATGCTTGGGGAAATGAGGATCTTCAAATCCCTTAGGTTGAGTAACATAAACTTCTTCGTCAATTTCCCCATAAAGGAAGGCACTCTTCACATCCATTTGATATACCAGAAAACCTATATATGAGGCAAATGCTAGGAATAGTCTAATGGCTTCAATTCTAGCAACCGGAGCAAATACCTCATCATAATCAATGCCCTCCTCTTGCCTATGACCTTGAGCCACCAGTCTGGCCTTATTCCTTACTACTATACCTCTGGCATCTCTTTTGTTCTTTAGAATCCATTTTGTCCTAATAGCAATTTTCCCATCTAGCAAAGGTACAAGCTTCCAGACCTTCTGATTAATAAACTGTTGCATCTCCTCTTGCATAGCCTCAACCCAATCAGGATCATTAAGAGCTTGGGCAACACTACTTGGTTCAAGTTGGGATAGAAAACAAGCAAACAGACAATGTAAATAGTCTGTGTGATTATTCCTTTGTTGATCATGAACATAGCTAACAAATGTACCTTCACCAAATTTGGACTTCTTCAATGTTCCTCTTGTCTGAACTGGTGAAGTGAGATCTCCAAGAATCTGTGATTGAGGATGAATGGTGTTCACCCTCTAAGTGGGAACAGGATCAACAGCTACAATTGGTGCTAAGTTGGTGACAGTACCACCAAAATCAGCATCATGTAAAGAGGAAGAGAAAATGCCAGTACTAGGATGGTGGTATATGTCCTCCATCTCTGAAGATGAGGATATGGAATTTGCAAGGTCAGAAGGAGAGGTAAATCTTGTAGAATGTTCACTTGAGCCCAATGAGTGACCAGGAGGAAGTGATGTTTCATCAGCAAGAACCGGTTCGAGAACAGTAGGAAATGGTTCAGCAGAACCAGTAGAAATACTAGCAGCAGGATCAATACTACCAGTAGAAATGCTAGCAGCAGGATCAATACTACCAGCAGGAACCATATCAGCTTGTGTTAAAAGTTTCTCTTTGTCTTTTGAAAAACCAAAACCATACTTCTCAGCTGTATCTTTGGCTTCATGTTCTTATCTTTAAAGCCTAGCAAGTTCTTCTGCATAGTCTGAATTACTCTCCACCATTTCCGAAGCTTCATGAGCCTTAGCACCTGAAAAGCGGTTAGAAGGAAAAGAAGGAACAACAATTACTTGTTTATCACACTTCGAATCTAAGCATCTTGTGTACCTGCATGTATGTGAGGATCTTGTGTACCTGCAGGTTGATTAGATTTGAAACGAGTATAACCTAAAGAATCAGTCAAATAGTCAAGGTCAAAGTACCACTCATGACCCAATCCCTGAACATAAGGTTTATCTTCAAGATATCTCAGATTAAGTGTTTCTTCTATCTTTTTGCTGGATAAATTGTAGACCCTATAAGCCTTACTATGAGTAACATACCCAACAATAAAACCTTCATCAGCTTTTCCCTCAAATTTTCCCAAGTGGTCACTAGTGTTAAGGATAGTCACATGACACCCAAAAGGTTTAAGGTAACTGATGTTGGGAACTCGCCCAGATAATAGTTCATAGGGTGTTTTGTTATGGGGACGAGTCACTAGAACCCTGTTCAAAACATAACAAGTAGTACTAACTGCTTCAGTCCAAAACATGGTAGGTAGCTTAGAGTCAACAAGCATAGTTCTTGCTGCCTCTATAAGGGTTAGCTTCCATAATTCTGATTAATAAACTGTTGCATCTCCTCTATGCATAGCCACGCCATCTCACCCTCCAATCAGGATCATTAATGAGTTTGGGGCAACACTAACTTGTTCAAGATTGGGATAAAAAGCCAAGCAAACAGACAATGTAATAATAGTCTGTGTGCTCGCATTCCTTTGTTGGATCTATGAACATAGCTGACAAATGTTACTTTTACAAATTCGTGGTCTTTTTCAATGTCCTCTTGCTGAACTGGTGAAGTAGATCTCAAGAATCTATGTTGAGGATGATAGTGTTCACCCTCTTAGTGGGATCAGGATCAACAAGCTATAGTGGGTGCTAAGTTGGTGACGTAGTATACCACCAAAATCAGCATCATAGGTAGAGGAGAGAAAATTCATACAGTTACTAGGTTGGTGGTATATGTCCTCATCTCCTGAAGATAAGGATATCGGAATTTGCTCAAGGTCAGAAAGAGAGGGAAATCTGTAGAATGGTTCACTTGAGCCTAGATGAGTGGACCAGGTGGGAAGTGATGTGTCGAGCCGCCAGGAACATGACTTCGATTACAGTTGGGAAATGGCTTTCAGCAGAGGAACAACAGAAAATCTAGCAGAAGGATCAATACATATCAGCAAGAACCCATATTGCTACGGGCTTCAATATCCGCTTGTCTTAAATGTTCCTCGCTGTGTCTTTTAGAAAACCACCACCCCCCCCCACACCCACAAAACGCCCCTCACCCCCCCCCCCCCCCCGCACCCCCCCCCCCCCCCATTGGATTCATGTTCTTGTCTTTGAAGCCTAGCAGTTCTTCTGCATAGTCTGAATTAATCTCCACCATTTCAGAAGCTTCATGGAACCGTTAGGACCTGAAAAAGCGGGTTGTTGTTGTGTGAAGGAACCAGGTAGGAAACAAACAATTACTTGTTCATACACACTTCCGAATCTAAATCATCTTGTGTACCTGCATGTATGTTAGGATCTTATGTACATGCAGGTTGATTAGTTTTGAAACAAGTATAACCTAAAGAATCAGTCAAATAGTCAAGGTCAAAGTACCACTCATGACCCAAGCCTGAACATTAGGTTTATCTTCATGATATCTCAGATTAAGTGTTTTCTTCTATCGTTTTGAATGGTTAAATTGTAGACCCTATAAGCCTTACTAATGAGCGCATCCCAACAATTAAACCTTCATAAGTTTTTCCCTCAAATTTTCCAAGTTGGTCACTGGTGTTAAGTATTGTCACATGGGACACCGATCCAAAAGGTGTTAAGGTGACTAAAGTTGGGAATCTTTCCCACGACAATAGATCATAAGTGTTTTGTTTATGGGGACTAGTCAATCCATGACCTAATAACAATAGGATTCAATGGTCTACCCAAGTTTTATAGTCACATTAACAGTTTTATGGCGGATCGCTTTACTGTGTATACGAACTTATCAGTGAAAAACAAACAGGGAAATGTGATTTTTTGTTTTATAACCGATTTCAAGCACACAACTATAGACATATGAATTGCATTTAAAAGATAATTAACAAGGAATGATTGCTCACAAAAACATAGAGATGAACGCGAAGAACTTGGCCTAAAGAAGTGGTGAATACTCAAACCCTTTTTACCCCTTACGTATACAAAACCGAATACCCCAACAATTAGCTAATCATGGCTACTTGCACATTTTATAAGCCTAAATGTGGACGACCACAAGGAAACTCAACACTAAATAACTTAGTTAGGGTTTCTTGGGTTTAAGGTTTATGCTGAAAGTGATGTTGCGATGAGTGTGTGGTATGCTGGTCAAAAACAAGGATAGAAGGTCAAGAAAACCAAGGTAAAGAGAGGGTATGATGATAATTGGAGTTGTGTTGTGTTCTCTGTGTTTGCAAAGGAATGTGTAAAGCCCTTTTTATGCTCACAAAGCAAAGCATGCATAGTGTCCCTCCTTGAAGTCACGTTAACATGTAAATCCGAATAAGGCAAGGATTTTTAGGACTTGTAAGTGGTCAATGTACAGGA